>LTAE01000557.1:0-74771 GCA_001647135.1 Pontederia paniculata
AGTGACCTTTATGGACAAGATGTATGTTTAAAATTCATGTCTTGAATTATGTCATCCTTTTATGTGTCTTCCGCTGATTTGTACTCGTGTCATGATCTTATTTGTCTATGCTGATTTTATTCAAGATCAATTATAATTCCTGAGTTCTTTTTGAGTTCTTATGGATATTGACCATAATTGTCAATGGTCAACTCAAGTTCATTGTCTCGTAGCGTTCCGGAGACCGTTCCGAGCACGTGGCGAATGTCGATTCGTCTGCGTGGCGGGGCACATTTTCGGGGCGTTACAACGAGTTTGTGATTTCTATGTGGATCTGTGTAACCGGATTTGATTCGATAGGTGAAGTGAGATGACCAAGATGATTACATATATATATATTTTTTTGGTTCCTTCACTTCATCGAATCAAACTACCATCATGACTTGTAGTACCAACTTGCTAACTAGTTTTCAACTTCCGAACATGATCACCTTCTCTCTCTCTCTCTCTCTCTCTCTCCTCCTATCTTTGCGGTCTCAAGACCACATGTACATGGAGGAGAGAAGACTACGTAGCAGTATTAGCAAGACTAGCGATCTGACTGGCTTTTATTAATGTGTTGATCATGACTGCCATGCTGCTGTTCCTGCGCCATCGCCATGTGAGCTCAGTCTCGGGAATCGTGAAGCATATTCATGGCGTCCAACCCCGAGAGATCTCTTCCTTTCTCGATCCATTGTATTCAACTCGTTTTTTGACCTCTTGCTCAGTACTCCTTCCATCCAAGCTTCTTCTGCGCTCTGCACTTTCGTAAGCATCTCGTCTTTTTCTTTTTTTTCCTTTGTTTTGATTCGTCTCAGCTGTAAAAATGTCATATTTATCATTCTCTACATTAGTTTAATTTGCAAAAGATGTCACTTTTATCAGTAGTTTTCTCTTTTCCTGTAAAGATTTCCATCTTCTTCCATTAATTTTGGCATTTCAGTAAACTGTTTCTGCTGTTTGTTCCTTTGTTTCTTATTCCTGCAAACAAACTGGAAACCAGTGAGATTCCTGTATCTGCATACATATATAAAATTCTATCCTTTCTTAATCTTCATGATGATCACCACAACCTTCGAATTATTCAGATGTGTTGTCTTTAATCCTACACTAATGCTGCGGTGAACTTGGTTGGCTGCATCAGGATGATCAAAACAAGATATCACCAATATTTCAGAAAAGGATGGGGTGTACCACATCAAAGTATGGCATGGTCAGGAGGAAGAAGAAGCAGCACAAGATTCATGAGGTTGCAGTGTTCGTTCCCACTCTCTGGATTCCAGTGTCTGTGAACCTCGTCCGTCCGCTCAGAGGATTAGCGCCTCGAGGTATTCCGGAAAAGCTCTCGGCACTACGGGGTCGGATAGTGTCCTTGGCTGAAGAGAATTGTATGACATCTTGTTTCTTCCGACTTGTGATTTTCCGGTCATCAAATGAATTGTTTCCAACTGCAAGTTCCTTTTGCAGATCTTGCAATAGTTCCGAACTTTTCAGAGCTCCAACGAGCTCTTGAGGAATACGTGCCTGTGCTTCTTGGTTTAGCTCGACAAGGTATGGAAATCGAAATGCTTATTTTTGTTCCATGTTCCTGAAGAAATGGTTTGAGGCCACTGGTAATTATCTTTCTAGAACACCATCTTGAGGGATCAGTGGAGTTCAAATGGAAAAGCTTAGGAGATAATGGTCAAGTAAGAAAGTAATCTTCATTAGTGACTTTGTACTTGGGTACTGTTTTGTTGTCGCATGCACTGCATTGCTGAGTTTTAAATCTATGACAGGAAACTTGCCTTGCAAGTGCTTGGTATGAATTGTTGTCGGTCATTCACATGATGGCAATGCTGTCATTTCTTGAAGCAAACATGGTGCTTATGCCTAAGGATTCTCCAGATTCACATGAGAGAAAAGTTTCAGAAGGTCTGTTTTGACACAGCAATTGATAAAAGTTTAGTTCTCTTTGTATGTCTAGAAAACTTCTATTTTCTCCTCAGAATAATAATGCAAAACATAAATATGAAGCACTCAAGGATAACAATTGTGATACTTCACTCAAACAGACTCCAAGAAAGCTGCTGTTGATTTGTTGCTCAAGGCATCAGGGTATTTGGAATATTGTGTTCATAATGTTCTTGTCCATTTTCCTGTACATACGAGGTAGACGTCAAAATATACTGTGATGTTAATAAACCATAGTTTTTAATAATATCTGAGACATTTTCCTCATTTGCTTAGTGATTCCTCAAACTTATAACCTTAGGAAAAATTTGCCAAGTGATTTGCAAGAGAGCATGCTGGAGGTGATGTCCATTCAAGCAATGGCACAGGTAGATTTCTCATCAACTATCTGAATTCTTCGTGATCATATATGCTGGTTTATCCTATTAATTGGTTAATGGCTTACAAAAGTAACCGGTTAGAGATAATTCGATTCTCCAAGCCTTTTCTCCCTAACTGTATTCTACAATAAAGCAGTAGCTTCTAGTTCCTATTTAAGTGGATAAATGGCAATATTTCTCTATTATTTGACTCCTTCAATGCTCTATTATTTTGTGCATAACATTTTGTTTTCTCCCTTATTTCCATGTTTCAGGGTGTGGAAATGCAACTTGGCTTGGCTCTAGAATGTGAAAAGGCTACTTTATCTGTGAAGAGGAGGCTGGCATGCGAGGAGGTTAGCTATTTTGCACAGGTTAGCAGCCTAGAACAAAAGTTGAATACTGAATTATGCCAGTAACAGTCTACAATAAACAGTTAAAAGCTAAATATGACATCACAATCTTAGTGGAGAACTTTAAAGTTCAAAGTCCAAATATTTGCGGTGTAATGCTATGTGATCATGTTCATTGTAGTAGAGCCACAGCAGTCAGTAAGATATTAACATAAGTTTACTTGTCTCAAAAGTTCATAGAGAAAAAGTCTCTGAATAAAATACATGAAATTGGAATCCAATAGAGTTTTGTAATCTGAGGTGAGACTTGAAATTCATTCAAGGTGATAAAATTTTAGTTACACATTTCTCTTTCTTGGTTAATACATTTCTTCAGGAGCAGTGTTTTCAAGATTTTGCTGGTATTCGTATCTTCTAGAACTAAATATGCATACGACCCATGTTTTATAACATCAAAATATCCTTGTCATATCTGTTTCTTTACAGTCATTTTCATGTTGATTAGGCTCAGCACTGCTTATCAAGATGTAACATGAGAAATGGATGTGGCAAGAAGCTTCTGTTGTTCATCAAGTGGAAGTACCTAGAGGCCAAGGTTCTGAATTAATATTGAACATTGTTCTGACCAAAATATTTGCATCTGTTATGGTTCAGTTTCAGTAGACTGAAATAGGAATTATGTCTCAGGCGGCAGCATATTATTATCACGGTCTTGTCCTTGACAAGGCTAGTGAACCAACCAATCATGTTAGTGCAGCTTGCTGCCATTTTGCCGCTGATGAACTCTTGATAGATAGCAAGAGAGCTTGCTTAAGCTTTTGCTTAGCAGCACCTGTCACCAGGTATCCTTTGTTGATATTGAGTGTTTAAAGCTTTTACCATTAGTATAATGTGAACCCTTATAATTCTGTACCTCATAGGGTCCCTCCTCCATGGGGAGTGATGAAACATTTACAGAAGAAAATTCCTGAAGTGGCCTCCAAGAAATATGAGATGTATGGGTATCTTTTTGAGCAAGACAAAATTGGGTAAAAAAGCTTCTTCTTTTTCACCTTTTTACTGTAGTTTTAACAATGTTTTCTGCATCTCTCTTTGCTCCTTTAGTTATGTAATTACTAGATGGAAATTCATATGCCATGCATTTGTTTAGATCAATGGAAAAGAACAAGCTCTGATACAGTTTTAACATGTTTTTTTTTAAGGCAAGTGTGCCTGCATGTAATCTGGTTTGTTTTTTCTTTAGAAAATAGCTATATAAGATGTGTTAATTTCTCATCTGTTTCCTTTCTTCATTTGAGTAACACAAGTTATTTGTCTGGTATAGGGTTCTTCAAGCTTTGCCAGAGCTTCCAGAGTTTCCCCTGTCACTAAAACCTGATGATTATGAATTGCCAGAGATTGATGCTGCATGGAACAGTGACAGTTACCAAACTCAGATTCAAACACTCAAGGCACATCTCAATGATGAAGATGAAATCGAGTCAGAATAAAATTTCTTCCTCTACTTAAAGTTTGACGCCTGAGGAAAACTGGAGATTATGTTCCTAGTACTTTTTCCTTTATTTTCAACTGTCTTTTTTTCATTTATGTGAAGTATAATTGTTTTATCTAGATATACTGCAACATGATGTCGAAATATATCTAAATTAATTTACTGTAACATATTTATGTATATGATTTTGTCTTGATGAAACTAATAAATGGTTTTAAAAAGGTAATAAAAGCTCCTTCTGCAGAGATTGATTAAATAGTTGTATTTATTTATAACAATGTTCGTTGCATTTGTGTTTTAATCAGCCGAGAGATCCGACGGATCATAATGACATGGTCCTCATGCCACTTCATTATAGTGAGTCCTTTACGTAAACCTGTCTAAATTAATTAGGGACCTAACATATATTATCAGGAATTGGTATATGTCAATGAGGTATAAGAAGTCTTTGAATGGTTTAATTAACCTAAACATTTATATGGTATAAAATAATAGACTATTTTTTCTTTTATTCTACATCTGCATATATCAATAATTACTATAAACAGTCAAGAAGTTGTTGCTTAATTGCTTGTTATTATAAAATATTTTGTGTTAAGGAATGCTCCATAGAAAGTTCAGGTTCTGCTTGGAAGGTACGAAGTAGACTTCTTCAAAGTTTCATCGCTCAAGGTGTTTTTTTTTCCTTCGATGTTAAGACAAATAAGAAACGTTGTGCAATATACTTGCAATTAAAATAAGGAAAAATCACATTGCATGCAGCATATTTACCATATTACTATGCAACCCTCTAGAACATGATTAGGTTAAAATGGTCTAGCAGCAGCTTCCATCATCTTCTTCACTCTTGTCAGTTTCTCAATTTCCTTCAAGGCCTGGTAAGGTCACCGAAGAAAAGGAAGATGTTCCACAAGTTAGTCTCCCAGCAGTGAACTATATCCAGTCAAGGTGTTCTTTCTGGTATCATTAAATCTTACCTCCATTGTCATATCTTCAGGGGTGACACAAGACAAATCTTCATATCCTAAGTCAGATGCCACTTCTGCAAAGAGTACTTTCTATTAGCACATATCTTCTTGCAATAGTGAGCAAATTAAGTTCCATTCACTAAGAATAGATGTAATTATACTTTGGAGAGAAACAGTTGCATCTGCAGTAGCATATCCTCCTTTCAAATTACTATATCGCTGTGAAAGTTCTTCCAACACCTGCCAAAATCAATTACGATTACATGAATCCATCATATGCTACAGGTTCACATAAATTATTGTGAACTCTGTATGGTCATTTCCTTTGCATATTCATCAATTGAATAGTCAGCTTGTGAGATCTTTTAAACCTTGCATGAGATAATGATGCACATGATGATACAACTAAATCTTAAACAAACAACACAATTGCAGTAATAATCAAATATATGAGAGTGACTTACCTGTGAAATTGTATCTGAATCTGAAGCATCTTGAATTCTAGGCGACTCATCTTTAGCTATCAAATCTAGAGGAACATTTATCCATATTGAGATGCCATATCTCAAAAACGACCTTGAACATATCATCTATTGTTATAGTCATGAAGGTACAGCAGAGAATCCTCAAATAGTACAAACATGTAGAATTCAACTGGTTATGTCGAAAAAATAAAGAATTTGCTCTTACAAGTTAGTAGTGGACTGTACGGAACCATCCCCGGCACAAACCACCAACCGTCCCATTGATGACAACTGCTTTAGCACTTCTGTCTGGCATGGAAATATGAAATAACTAGCGGCGAGTTACTATAAGCATTTCAAATCAATCATTATATGATCAATTTATGCACTACAAAACCCCACCTCAGAATCACAAAAACCCTTTTCATCTTCCTCTTTGAAGGATCTTCCAGCAGGGCGACCACCAGCAGCTTCCTCTACCAAGTTATCACTGTTTAAGATGGAGATAGGCAAATAAGCCATCTGCTTTATGATAAAATAATGCCTTTGTTACCGCACAAGTAAATGATACACACCTATCGAAATAATAATATCTCAATGCATCAGCTAATGTCTTTCCCATGTTGGTTTTCAGTGTACAATTCATCCCTAGACATAAAACGTGAGATTTTTCACTTCAATATTTCTAAAGTGCATTTCATTAGTTGCATATTTCTGCTCAAATGTAGTAGCTGATCAAGAAATGGCCATTGAGTAAATAGATGGTCAAACATACCCACGAGAAATATGGATGTTCCTTTCAAACCATCCAACATTTCAGCTGCCTTCTTCTGCACCCAGAGAGTTACTAAATATATTTTTATGCACAAAGATCACATACTAATTACTCATATTATTGCAGACAAAAATATATAAACAGATACAGAACCAAAGTGACTCACCTTTACAGCATGCAATGATTCAAGTTTAGCTACAGACATTTTAGCACCTAAAACGGGAAAGCCGCAACTATCAGATTGTTAAACAGGCAATCCACTCATAAGTTCATTTGACTCATAAATTAGTATTTCAATCAGACTCTGGTTGTATTTGAACAAAAAAGAAAAAGAAATCTTTATAATTTTCAAATCGATTAGGACCTAAATTTATATTTTGTATCTTGTCTCAGCAAATTCTCAAAATGGTTAACTTGCGCCCATTTCTTTCAAAACAGAACGTGCTACACAGATTCACCGGATGAAGTAGAAGTTAAAAAAAAAACATTGCTAAAGAATGATGAAATAACCTAATAATTACATGATTGCCTAAACTTCCAACACTATCAACCCCCCCCAGTACTCGGAAGGAGGGAAAAAAAATCAAAACGGAAAACCAGCTCAATTCTCCCCCAATTACTGTTCATATCTGATGTGAAAAGAGAAATAAAGACCAAGAGGCCGCACCAGCAACCCCATTAACGCGGGAACCACTCCGCCGACTCCGCAGCCTTGTGATGAATACGTCGCCAGAAGATTTCGCGCAACTCGGAGTGGTGCGAAGGGAGCCGATGGATTTGGGCAGCGGGAAGGAGACAGTTTGGGCGGCGTCCCTGTGCAGGGAGATCGTTAGAGGAGGGAAGTGGCCATTGCTGCAGCAGCAGCAGCCGCCGAGAGTTCCTCCTCTCATCTCCATCATCATCTCTGTTATCTCCCTCTGTGTGGCCTCGGCAAACGAACAAAAACGACCATGATGGAATCAAGGAATAATTAAAATATTGTTTCCTAAGTTGTCACCACCATCAGAGTGGCGCAGCGGAAGCGTGGTGGGCCCATAACCCACAGGTCCCAGGATCGAAACCTGGCTCTGATACAATTAGAGTGGCTTCCCAATTTTTTTTGTTCTTAAACCAATCTGTTTCTTAATCTCATGCCATACAGTAAAATCAGATTTAATTATAACCCGGGGTTTCTTTGTTTAAATCCTATAAAATCTACAGAAAACTGCAGCATGAGTTTATTTTATGACTAATATACCTATCCAAATTAAATTTCAAACTAAGGTACAATTTTCCAAAAGGTCTAAGTTTGGTCTGATTAGTATTATTGATTAATTGTTGAAACATTAGTTTAAACTTTAGGATATCTGTAATACTTTAAATTACTATTAACTGTGTTCATTGTACTTAACGCTTTTTACTTAAATATTTTACTATTAAATTTTCATCCACATTCCTTCAATATAAAATATTTTAGTTTACTTTTGCATACAAATATTTCTCCCATGAATTTTACTTGTAATGAAGTTCATTTTCAGCTAAACTAAAATATATTTATATTATTTGGGGTCAATAAATAAATTTGGAATTCTAAACTTTAAAAAATCTTTAAGTTATTTTTTGTAATAATAACAATAATAATAAACTGTTATATTTCTTGTTAATCTAGTTAAACAAATTCATTAATTTCCACTTGAGTTTGTGAAACTTAAATTGTGAAATTTTGACATCTAATTTTATTTGAAATTGGACACTTTTTGGAAGAACAATCACAGTTATCTGCCTTATTCCAGTACCATGCTTTGCTGTTGTTTTCTTTTCTTTTTTTTTCTTGTTTTGTGGCCTACTTATTTGACACAAATTATGTGCCTAAACTATATTCCATTCCATGGCTGAACTGTGCACACAATAATAATTTCAAATCTAAGAAGTTCTTGGTCAAAAGAGAGATCAGCCTACTATATATTTTCTGTCAATGGTGTATCTTTTGTTAGTACTCCGCTTAAGTGGAATGCAAAAAAGCCACGGCTGGATTCTATGGTGTGTGGAAGACATTGATTGCCTGGTCATGATCACTGCATATCTAGTCAAAATTTCACATTCCATTGCCAAATGCCAATGGACCACAGGATTAGTAAAAAATGTCTCATTTATTTCCTCTGAACCTTGATGGATGCTTTAGTCAAGCAAACAAAGAATAGTAACAAGAGTGACAGGGTATTAGAATCCATAGTTGATGTATTCATATGATTCAGCAAATCGATATTATTTACATAGTTTCTTCCCCTCTGTGATGAAATAGCTAACAGAAAAAAGAAAAAAAGAAAAGGAGAGAGATTGCCGGGAGACTAAGAATACACATGTATCATATTTACATTAAGTGCAAGATGCACTGCTGACAAAATGACTCACCTTAGAACGCACTTCTCGATACTCTAAATTTCTGAAACCAAAAGGGAGACAATTATCTAACCAGCATACTCTTGTTTCGAAGTCTTGCAACAGAAACTCTGAGAAACAAACTATTGTAATCTTTAGCTCATTGTTCACTGACCACTTGCAACCTCAAATTTTGTTCAGTGGATGATTTTTGGAAAAAGAGAAAATAAAATGATATGCCCCACATTCTGTGGTCAGTCAAATTTCTTTGGGGTTCTGAAGTTGCTGATACTGGATGATTTGGAAGTAGAGATGAAGGATTGAGAGGAAGCGAGGCGATGTCTACATACCGACCGTGTAAGTTGCCTCCAACAATTTAGCAGCTGTATATTTTGGTGTCCTTTGACCACCCGCGGGTATCGAAAAACTGCGTGCCATAGGACCAGAAGGTATTGGTAATGGTGATGGAGCATGTGAGACAACAGCAAATACTTGACCTCTAGGGATTAAAGGACCTGAATAAGCAACCAGGCCAGAAGGTTTCTCCAATTTTCCAGAACCAATTGGTGGCCTAGGGAGTTCATGAAGTTCACTGATTTTTGGAGTTGATGCCTTAGGAGGAACTGCTGAAGGCACTGGTGGTTGCAGATTGGATACATTTTGAGTAGTTGAAAATGTAACTGGATGAATACCCACAAAAGATCTGTAATCTGTGAAAGGAAACTTTGGCTTGCTTGATACTGACTTGCTTGCTATTGGACCAGAGAAAGCTTGTCGCTTGAACATTTTGGCATCAGAAAAAGCCTGGGAACTAAATTGTGACACTATTGGCACCTCCGGAAAATAAGAAGGCATGTTTATTGGGCCACTCCTAGCAATGTTCTCCTTAAGTATCGAGCTTCTCTCTGGAGATTTTTCAGGAACCAAGAATTCTGTCTTTCTCATATCTTTAATAGTCCCTTTTGCTTCCAGAGGAGATGAAAACCAAAATTGCTTCGACTGTCCATCCTTATTGTCCTTCGAAAATATAGTATTGGGACTTGTAGGAACTGATTTTTTATCATCAGCTGGAGTAGGAAGAACATAAGAGGAGAACTTTCTAGGTGCTGACGGCTGTGACTCTTTTATGCTCTCAGATGGCTCAAATTTCTTATCAGCAAATATTGGAGCAGATTGACTGCCAGGTCTAGGTCTCCCACAGAAAAAAAACAAGTCTGGTTGACTTTTGTCAGTACTTTCCTGCATAAATAAAGTGGCCATTATAAGCATGATTCTTTCCCTACAAAATAAGCATCCTATGCTACTGCATATCTACAATGTACAAGTTTGCAAATACTTAAGTCCGGATGTATGGTTAGGAAAACGCAAATTAGGCAGAATATATAATCAAAATGGTATTTGCTTGAACCAAAGTTAAAGCATTTAAACCGAAGTCTACACATGCTATTATCTACAAGGCAGTTTAAATTCAAGGCATTTCAGAACTAGGATTAGAAAACACTTCGTTAAATCTGAAATTCTTTTACCTCTAAAGAATTTCTAGACATAGACATAACATCTTGATCTTGGTTAGTATGTGGATGTCCAAAACTTAGTTCCCCATCATCATCATCATCATCACCATCATCACTGTACTCTGTGTCATCATCATCATCATCAAGCTCTTTGAACTGGTAATCAATATGCTGTTGCTCAGCAACGGTTTTAACATGTGATTCAACCATCTCAAGAGTCTTAAGTCCCTTCCTAAAGAAACTTAACTGAATTCCATGAAAGGGAGAAAAAAAGGATCAATATCAATCTCAAAAATATAAGACACCTAATTTCTTATGGTTCAAACATTCAAGAGTTAAATAACTACCTGCGCAGCATGGTGGCGAGCAGCTTGTGTTAAAATGCTTCGAAACTGACCTTGCTTTAATGATTTCAGGCGAAAGACAAATTGGTCGGCCTCCCCTTCATAATCGGCCTGAGCTGCTTGCAAGTCTTTCGATGAGGAAGTTCTGGATTTGGCATGGATTGTCCTTCCTTTCGTTCTATATGCTGCCAACATGTTTTTGTACAACTCTCTGAAAGAGATGAACCAAGCTTAGATCTTGAATATAGAATCGATGGTGTGGAGAAAAAATATCAATAGCTTCAAACCTTTTATCATCACATCGTCGCTTCATTTCCTGCAACAGTAAATAAATTAACAGTGAGAAAATAACATATATCATTTTCCACACAAGAATAGAAAATTGCATAAGAAGAATATTAAAGATGCCAAAGCATAGTATAGGAAATAAAATTCAGCATACATCTTTAAAGAGATATGGAGATTAAGAAGTTTCTACTACTCTTCGGTCATGTCTAACAGAAATATTATGGAGTTCCCTCATAGCTTATATATAAACAGTAACAAAATGGTGGAACTCATGTAACCCCCTTTTTTTATGCAATGTCATTGAAACATGCATTAGAACGTAAAAAATGCATTTTTTTTTTTTTTTGAAAGGGAAAAAATGCATTGTTGATCTATGCGAGGTAAGAAAGGAGCAAACCTCTACTATCTCAAGCTCGCCGAGAAGGGATGATGATGGCTTTGCCATAGTCTGGAAGATATGAGAGCGCTGCAATGCAAATTAAAGTAGTTATTGTACATTGATTGCAGGGATGTTTACACTTAAGCATTCAAAACATAGCAAAGGACTCACATAGGTATTAAAAAGTTTCTGAAGTTCAAACTGAGCCTTGCCCATCATCATCAGTGCCCTACCTACATACAGAATTGAGACAAATTACTATTTAATGAATGGTAATACATACAAGGTTGCTCGAAGACATAATATTCCAGATTTTCATTTAGTATGAAGTAGCTCATGAGCTTTCATCAGAAATTAAATCATTGAAGTGTTTTAAAGTCTGAAAGTCCGAGGACAAATGATTGGCAAGTTACACAGAAATGGCCAAAATAGATCAACAGAAAGTATTTTATACCGAAAACAATCCCATTGGAGCATGATGGAAATTCTAGGGCAAATTTTCACTATTGTAACTTCTACGTGTGTTTTAAGTTTCTTACCGCTATCTTCATCATCATTCAGTTCAACCTTCTCAAGCAAGCATGTCCCCAACTCCTCCATTGCTACCGAAAACTCTGAAAAGGCACATATTATAGAATATGTTCATATTATACAATATGATGGTACTTCTTAAGGTGTGTGTGCTACTGTATTCATGTCAAACAGTCAACAAATAAACCTTCTTACAGGCAAATCAGAAGACATCATTGATGTGAAATACTGCACTTTCTATGTGCACATGCATGCATGTCTGAGAGAAAAGAAAAACAAAACCAGACGCATATAACTAATATTAGAAAGAATTTTAACACATGACAGGAAGGTCCTAAAGATATATTATTTGGTACTGCAATTCAAATTAATTTAGGGAAGAATTCACATGTTGTACCACAAATAAAATTTAAACCATGCATACATTATACTTCCATTGTTATCTTTAAGATGAACCGATTAGAAGCAAAGTTGATAATAAGCCAGGTTCGATTACAACTTGAATAAAAAATTAAGTTGTCATTTATCCTCCACAATAAATGGGAACATTTATGCGCATAAGGATCAAAGTAAACAAGGATGACTTATATGGAAGATTTCTAGAAAATTGAGATTTCTCAGATGTGTTGCATCAGATGAGTATCATTTTGCAATCTCACAAGACATCTCATTAGTCATTGTCTATCTTTTCTAAGCAAAGGTACAATGACAATATCGACATAGCTGGATGAATACTAATTGAGTGCTTAGTCTTCTTTTTCCCTCTCAAAAGAACAAAGGGAAATTTAAAACATTACCAGCAGCAACAAGACAATCAAAAGATACTTCACAGTAAGAAAATTTGCATGTGTTTTTTAAAGGTCTCGATTTTTTTTTCAGATATTACAAAAGTAAATCATGGGAAGGAGTATGTAATTTGCACCCAGTTAGGCCTATGTACCATATGCATTATTTGCGGTAGAATTAACTACAGACACTATGCTATCGTAGCAATTCTTCATGTCCTGCATATCCTGCAAAATGAAAGCACCAGCATTAATCATGTGGCTACAGTAGCAACATGTTGACTGTAAATTACTATTTTTCATTTCTTTGTTGGTGTTAACTCTGACATAAAAAATTCCTACTTACTCTTGACAATTTAGTTTGAGGCGGGAGCGTTAAACATCTCCGAACATTTCTCGAGTTCGATTTTGTGATTTACATGCTACCAATCCGACAACCAAATGTTCTTTCTTAGTTCTAAAGTTTGCCAAGTGCAATGAGTTTGCCATAGACAAACCTTTTACTCATCTTTATTTGGATCTTCTTCCATTTTGATAATTAAGGATTACTCCTCAACAAATTAACCCAAATGACCAAAAACATAAAATGAAAGGAAGAGTATATTAAAGAAGAAATTCTCATCTTGATAACAATGAGGAATTACTGATATATCTTCTCCTACAGAAAATTAAAGGCCAATTGAAAAAAGAAGAAAAAGAACTCGGTATCAAAAAAACTTTCCAACAAAATAGCATTCGATCGAGCTAAAGATAAAAGAATCACCGCATAATTTATCTAAACACACCTTAAGAAGAAAACAAAAAGAACCAGAAACAGTTCTTGGATCAGGGCTTCAAATTTCATCCCCCAAAACCCAGCTTTCCAACACAGTATCACAGAAATGAACTCAAAATCGCATATTTTACAACATAAGGAGAGAGAGAGAGAGAGAGAGAGAGAGGAAAAAAGAACACGGTTCAAACTTTGCATCAGAGGTCCAAGACTCATCACCAAAAACCCAACTTTTGGAAGCCGTACGACGCTCGACCAGCAAAAGATCGCATCTTTACCGCGTTCTTGAGGAAACAAACACTTGTGCGGAAAAGAGGAGAGAGAATTTTCACCTGCGCGGCTTGGACGAGGTCGTCCAACTTCGCCGGCTTTCGGTCCGCCTTCTTGGCATCGCCCCTGTGGAGCGCCAATCCGCGGAACTTGCTCAGCGGCGATTTCATATCTGTCGAACTCCGCAGCAGAAGAAACAGAGCAGGAGGAGGAATAGTGCAGATGGAAATTGGAAACGAAGCTAAAACCTTTCTGCCTCTGGTTCTTGCTTCTTTCTTTCTCTCTCTATCTCTCTGCCTCACTCGGTGGAATACGAAGGAAGACTGGGAATTGGTGGAATGTGGAGGAGGAGGAGGAGGAGGAGGAGGAGAAAAAAAGGTGCTTTTTTTTCTTGGATTCTTAAGTATTCTTCTTCAAAATGATCATTAAGTTTTATTCTGGTCAAAAGAAGGAAATGGCATTTGAAGAGACAGAAGAATATGATGCAAAGGGAAGACTTTTTAATAAGGCCACACGGAATAATGAGTTTAATATTTTTTTAACTTTAATATCATCATTAAGTTTACCATCTTCAGAATTTTGATCTTATAAAATGATTAGTGATTCTAAAGTGAGTAGAGATTTTCATTAATTAACAGTAATTAGTGACTAATGATTAAATTTTATTTTATTATCATTGAATTAATAAAAGTATTTGACAGAATATAATTTTTAAATTATCGGTGCACAAGGGATTAATAGTTTGAATTCTTATATAGATTCAACTCATCTTTATTTTGACCATTTTAGGATTAATAAATATAATAATAAAATAGGATTTTACTTTATTGAACAAACAATTGATCGGTGAAAGTATTTTTTTTGAATTTATAAATTGACAAATAATAATAATAATAATAATAATAATAATAATAATAATAATAAGGAATTATAAGGAATAAGGGTTTAATGAAGTTATTATCGTCTTTCAAATAGTTAAAACTCGCGAAAATAATCATATGTATCATTTTTAAGTTTTGAAATTTCGACAACTTTATGAACCTTCATGATGAATATATTGCAACAACGTTTCTCAAGTATCACCAATGGCTTAATATGTGAATTCTTGCATATAAATTTTAAATCAAAGTACTTTATTTTTATTTTGGCCATTTTAAGATTAATGAATGCAATAATAATAGTATCAAGAATTAATTAGTGAATATTTTTTTAAATTAAAGAACTTATAAAATAATAATAAATATGTCATATTATAAAGAGTAATAGTTTAATGAAGGTGTTACGAACTTTTCATGTCAAAGCATCGGATTTTTTTTCACCATCTTTTATTATTTACTTAAATAATAATAATTAACATTTTAGACAATAATTTATCATTTCTAACTTTAGAAAACTTATCAATATTATATACCTTCATTATGAATATAGTCATATCTGGTTAATTGTAATGTGTCAACATATTTCTTAACTATCATCAAAGGCCTAATATGTGGTAACCAATGATATATAGCAAAAAAAATGAAGAAAATAATATGTAAAACCATTTGATACACATTTGATATTAATACCTTCATTTTGTATCCCATAATATGATTATAAATATATATACAGCAATCGGTAATTTTTAAATATTGCTTTTAACATTTCAAAATTTAAATGCTTAAAATCGAAAGAAAATAATTAACATTTTAGAAAATAATTATATTTATCATTCCTAACTTTAGAAAACTTATCAATATTATATATCTTCATTATGAATAGAGTCATATCTGGTTAGCATTATGAATAGAGTCATATCATTTCTTAACTATCATCAAAGGCCTAATATGTGGTAACCAGTGATATATAGCAAAAAAATTGAAGAAAATGATATGTAAAACCATTTGATACACACTTGATATTAATGCCTTCATTTGTATCCCATAATATGATTATAAACATTTATACACCAATAGGTAATTTTTAAATATTGTTTTTAACGTTTCAAAATTCAAATACTCAAAATCGAAAAACAATAGATTTTCGAGTGTATATTTCCAAATTAGATATTGACTGTCCATTCATAACAAATTTTTGAAATAAAGTGATAAGCAACTTAATCAGATTTAGAGTTTGAATTTTTGTGTACATATATCATTAAAAGATTCGTGATAATTATAATAATACTTATTTAAAATAATTATATCTTTATATTCATGATAATTATAATTAATATGATATTTTAAATCATACTTTCTCATTGCTTTATATATTCATTTTTTATCAATGCATTTTCACCATAAATTGAATGAATGTGATGTATAAAAAAAATATGATTTAAGCGCTAGGATTCAAAATATTATTTATTTATAGATGAAATTATCCTCAGTTCCATTTTACTATCCTTATCCTAAAATCCTCTTATATCATGATTTTGTCGACTTTGAATATAAACATTTATGTTTCCTAAGTTCATAATGTATTTATATGGAGCTCAATTTATTTAATTAATTGAACCAATCGATTGAGTTGGTCTTATTGTTGTTTGTTTTATCCATAGAGACTTTGGAATTTTTTTGTGGTTAAGAAATACTCGTTCAATTTTTCTTTTCTTATGTTTGACCCCCCAAAAAAAATTGGATGATCGCAATCTAGGAGCGAAGTCAGGATCTTAATTGAAAGAGTGTAAAATTATTCATTAATTTATATAGTTATTTATATTAATTATAATTAATATAAAATATAATATTATTTTTTGAAAGACAAAGGATAAATGAAAAATAAAAAGATAAAATAAGTATAGAAAACTTAAAAAAATGGAGAAATGAGATGAATCGAACTAAAAATATTTTTAATTGTCATTTAATCAATAATTATTATAAAAATTTAATCGTATTCAGAAAATATATTTTATGCATTAAATATGTGAAAATATCTTAATCCGAAAGCAAAAACTCGCTTTTGCTTGAATGAAGATAATAATAATAATTATTATTATAATAATAATAATTATAAAATATTTATTATTATTATTATTATTATTATTATTATTATTATTATTATTATTATTATTATTATTATTATTATTATTATTTCTGCACAATTAAGACTTTTGACTCTCGTATACATAAAAATGTATGATGATTGTTTATGTGACAATTCCATAAGATGGAAGCCACGCCGTAATAGAAAGTCGAATTAATTATTTATTGCACGATTTTGTGGATAATCCTAATGATTTAATTATAGTGATAGCAACAATAAATATGTATTTTATGTTTGACTTTATCTTGCAACAAAAGAGAACACCGGAAAACTTTGATTCTATTGAATTCCTCTCCACTACAATTGTTTTGTTGAACAATTAGAGATTTAAACTTTTCTTTGATATCACATTGAATGAATCCTGCTTTATAATTATGTTTCTTTAAATTTAATTCACTTTTGGTTAAAAAAGGGAAAAAAATCACANTATATATATATATATATATATATATATATTCTTCTAATACTCAAATAATAAAATTACTCTTAAAATAAAACTATTAGGGTTAAAAAGGTTAACACCTATCATATATATTATGATGAGATGATACGTGCCGCTTTATTGATATTTTATCAAATATATTTAGAATCATCATTATTATAATTTATTATGAAAACTATCAATATAAAAAAATTTATGATATATATACATAATTTATATGCAAACAATTTTAACAACAGATCACAATCATAAATATAAAATTCAATGATATTGATAAAGTAATGTTTAATACATTTACTAATAATATATAGAGAGAGTTTGATGTATTTATTGAGCAATACAAGTGTTGAACACATCTTAATTATCTAATATATAATTAATAATAGATTAAAAAATTATAACTTATAAAATTCAGCATAGGCACATTAAATCTATATATATTCGCTATATACTTCTCTTTTCATAATATGAATTCTAATTTCTCGATATATCAAATTACCTCTCTTTGATTAAAATAGCTTAAAATCTTAATTGTGAATTAGTTATTGACCATATTATGAAAGGCAACAATCATTTATGTAATTATTATATTATTATTATAATACATCCAATGAAATATTTGATGTGAATGCAATGAGGATGCCGAGGGGTTAAGGAAACTTGGACGAGGACCGTACCACATTTTAGACTACATGACCCCAAGAAAAGAAAATATAAGCCAAAAGTTCACACTAAACTTTACACAATTTGTTTTTTTTTTAATTTATTGTCTTTGATAATTATTATTATTATTTATATATAATTTTGGCAATTTAGCATTCAACACGGAGTCTTGACCGCTGACCGTGACCACCGACCCAAGTCCTTTTCTCTCGTGTTCGACAAACATGCATGGGTTGGTCAAGCCAATGACCCACACCACACCACCAACTCCATCGTGCCATGAACCCACACCTCCTTGTTTTATATAAATAACATATATTGATTCACGAGGAGATTCGAGTTCTCATCTGATATTAATTCAGTGGAAACTCATATGATCTTCAGCGCATCACAATTCTTCAAATAATTGGAGCGACGAAGTCGTTCGTCCTATACGGGGATCTCACCAAGTGGATCTAAGGAATCTATTGCGGAGGTTCGAAAGCGGAGCCCTTAAAATTTAGACAACATTAGAACTTATATTTCTTATTTTGTATCGAGAGTCCTTATATAAACTTCTTAAAATTTGAATTATTCGATATCTTGTATTATCTTCTATTTTTTCATATGAAAAAAATAATTCTAATCGTCGTCCGAGGACGTAACTTAATTAATGGTGAACTTCATAATTCACGTGTCTTCTCCGTGTTGATTTTTCTCTCTCGTTTATTATTTTTTAACAAAAACAAAGAAAGAAAAAACGATTGGATTACATGTACTTCCAATAAATTAATTGTAGAAATAGATAACTATGCGAACATGTATGAAACGAATGAATTTGCCTTATACGTGTATGAGATTGTATTCATTGAGAATATTAAGTAAAATGTGTATTAAATGGATACCAACAAACATTACATTGGCATTTAGTCGAAATGGTGCTTATTGAAATGTTGTTGAATGTGAGTTGTGGAAATCTTGTCACAGTAAATTCAACTTTTGATAAATGAAAGGTTTGAATGCGTTTGGTTAGGAAAGTACATGTTATCTTATCTTAATTTTAATTTTATTTTTTCTATTATACTTTGATCAGCGCCACGCCAATAGAAAGTCTTAAGCTACTAAACGAATATAGTTCTCGTTATTTTGTTTTTTTATTAATTAAAACAACTAAATTCAAGAAAAAATAATATATTTTTTATATATTTGGTGTATGACTTGAAAATATGAAGAAAATAATTTTAAAAAATATAAATCAAGGTTGCTTTGTGAGAGAAAATATATTTCCATTTAATTTAGCTTATTTTTTTTCAAAAGAAAATTATGACCAACCCTTTTTTTTACTTACCAAATACTAAAATTTTTTTATTACCAAATACTAAGATGTAGTGAAATAATTTTGTGAATTTTTTATCAAAAACAAAATGAAAGGAGCTAATAGGAAGTTGTTATCACTTTATATATATATATATATATATATATATATAATATATATATATAAGGGTACATACACAATTTGGTGTATTCAGTGTATTCACACTCACATAAAGATATGTGGAGTTCATACAAAAAATTATTCAAAAATTAAAATATGAGTCTCGCATGTCTTTATATGAGTGTGAATGCATAATTGTGTATGCACGCTAATATTTTTAATATATATATATAAGTAGACCGTGCTTTAATATATAATATTGCACACACATTTTTACCTATATATATATATAATTTTATATTATTAGATATATTAACATGAATCTACTTATATTGTCCAACAATTTAAGTTAATATTATCATATTTGTAATTTTTCATTCGATGTATGCACAATATTAGACTATTAGAGTGACAATACACTTCTTTATATAGTAGATGTGAAAAAAACATAACACAGTTTTATTTTTTAATTTCCGATGCGAGCAAATTAAAATTGGTAAGATTTTTAAAAAAAAAATTGGTAAGATTTGGGCTTCATTTGGATCAATACATGGGCCACAGTGATGGGCCTCTGGGCCAGGCTCTGTTTAGGGTTGCTGGTGGTATCTGTCATCGTCGTCGTCAATTGGGGAAGCAACCAACGAAATATATCGACCGGGAAAGAGGGACGACGACGACGACGACCGCAATGGCGAGGACGGCGGTGGCGCTTGCTCGTTTCATCCTTTCCAGGTACGCGATTCCCTCCTGCGTATTGTACCGTCTTCGATTTGATTAGTTCCCTTTCTATCGTGAGATTAATTTACCGCCTTCATTTTTTTTGTTTCGCTTTCTTGCTATCGTGAGATTAATGAAGGCCATCTTTTTGTTCCATTTCAATACGATTTTCTCAAAATTTCTACTTCCTTCAGTGGACTTCTGTGCAAATTGTTGTCTGGTAATTGAATAGAGCTTTAGGCTTCTTTGTATTTGTTGGATTGGATAAAACGAGCGCAGGAATTAGGGTTTATATAATTGGAGAAAGTGAAGGATTGGAGTGCACTGTCCAACAAAACGCTTTATATTTGGTAGCTGTAAAATTTAGGACATAAAGAGCAAAATCCAAAGCGAATTTTGCAGTGGAAAATATTACAGGAAACATATTTCGTGAAAAAAAAAGGTGCTCTATGGTGTGTGCACGTTACATGAACGGCCATGGGTGGCGAAGGATGCTCAAAGGAAGGATTTTGGGCAGTACATATTGAATCATATCTGTTGATCTCAAGCAAGTTTCCTTAGTTCTTTCAGTTTATTCTTTGTTTGCAGGTTCAATTAAATTGTAAGTCTTCTGGAGACAGTTCCTTCATTGATGAAGTCTGGTCATTGTCACTAAAACTTAGGGGCTAAATTCAACTCCCGCGATGGACACTGATGACTTGAAAAGTTCTTCACCTACTGATGATAATCATTCTGCATCCTCAGACCCGCTCATTGATATTGAGGAGCATGAACTTAGCGATGATGATGATCGCAATCATAAACACCGAAGGCGAGAAGCTCAGCCTCCCTCTTTTGATAACAATTCTCAAGAACAGCCTGTAAAGAGGGCTTCAAGGAAAAGAAAGCCTTTTGAAAATGGTCAAATGTTCCATGGCAACCAGAGTACAAATCTAGACAGGGCTACATTTGAAAAGCGACGGCCTATGTCAACGACTGCAAGGTTTTCTTCTGATTCAGGTCCACGTGGGAGAGTGAACCAGACATTCCATGCGGATCCCGGTCCTCGTTTCGATATATCTGCCTCGATGGGGCGTCCTTTTGCTGGAAGAGGAAGAGGGAGGAACACTGTCGCCTGGGGCCAACATGATTCCAGATTCAGTCCACTTGATTCGGTGGATTTTGCATCACAGATTGCTTCTCAGGGACCATCTACACACCCTGGTCTTTTTATTGGAACAGGATTACCTGGTGCTGCAAATATGCAGACTCCATCTTGGGGTGCTTATGGGTTTATTCCTGGGATGGGCAATAGAATTTTGGATCCACTTCATCAACTAAGTCTACAAGGTCTTCAGCCTGCAAGGACCACTTTAATGAATTCTGGAATTCCTCGTCAGCGCTGCAGAGATTTTGAGGAACGAGGATTTTGTTTACGAGGGGATATTTGCCCAATGGAGCATGGTATAAATCGGATTGTTGTTGAAGATGTCCAGGTACATTTCTTTATATTTCTCTTTCTTAAGGGTGCATTTCATTATATTTATCTGAAAAGTTCTTTGAGAAGATGTTCTATCGCTTTCCCCTAGAAAAGAAATGACATTCTATATCTTCTACTTAGTCTATTTTGTGTTTTCCCACATAATAATTTATGTTATTTGCTTATTCACATTGTTTCTTTCAGATTTCATAAGTGAAATCATGCCTTTGATTTGAGTGATAACTGGTTTTTGCTATAAGATCCATGACCTAATTATTCCTTGATCCACTCAGGATTCATTTTGACTCTAGAGAGTATTTTTCCCGTATTTTCTTAATAGTTCTTTCCATTCAGTTGAAAGATTATTTCCTAACCAGAGAAATCTCATTGAAAGTGCTGTTCTAAACATCATACTTAAACATATAGGAGAGAGAAATTGTGTTTTCATGTTGTTTATTGGTTGTAACTTTAGTTTCTTGATGATATGCAGAGTCTTTCTCAGTTTAATCTTCCAATAGCAGCTCCAAGTTCACATGCAGTAGGAGTAGCTGGGCAAGGATCTTTACCTCCCATTAGTGCAAGCCTCATGGAAGGTAACATGCCTCTAATTGGCAAAGATAGTATGGGTGCTGATGTATTAGAAGCTGAGAGAGTGTCAACTGCACCAGGAGATGTTGAAGCTGATGTATATGATCCTGACCAGCCTCTTTGGGACAACGAATGTCACGAAACATCAAATGTGCATCTAAGGCTTCCCTCGCCTGATGGTGATGAGCAACATTTATGGGCTGTTAATTCTTCTATGGGCAAAAGACAACATAATGGTGTTCAGAGTGAGTATCCGAACAAGGTCTTTCTCAAAGATATTGGTTCACATGGAAATAATTCATCTGTTTGGGGGCGGATTGGCCATGGAAACAATTCAGAAATGGAGGGGAGCAGTAGTGCTATAACTACTACAAGTGATGTTGAAAATGAAACCAAAGAAGAAAATAAAGAGTCTGCATTAGATTCTGGTGGTGCCTCCCAAGTGAAGAATGATAACAAGGAATCAATTTCAAAGACAACAGGAATGCAACCTCTTCGTCGACCAGGTTCAGGTTCTGGGCATAGTGGAGGCAAAATATCAAAAGCCTTACGGACACTCTATGTACAATGTATTCCTCAAAAAAGTAACAAAAAGGAATCTCTTCTTTCACATTTCCAAAAGTTTGGGAAGGTTGTCCATATATATATTCCACTGAACAGTGAAATAGCTTTTGTTCAGTTCTCTAAAAAGGAGGAGGCTGAAGCTGCCCTGAATGCACCTGATGCTGTGATGGGTAATCGTTTCATAAAACTTTGGTGGGCCAATCGCGACCGAGTTTCTGATGAGGAAGGAGGTAGTTTTCCTAAAAACTTCCATCAATCATCTGGAAAAGGAGGTTTATCTCTTCAATCCAAGGAACATGGAGCTGAAAGAGAAGAAGGTGCCACATCTGCATCTTCAAAAGGAAGCAGAATACCTTCTATTGAATCTCCATTGGCCATCATAGGTTTTGGAAGGGAGTCAACAGCAAGTAGTCCAAAAACTACGATCTCTGTGCAAAAAAAGATGGAGAGCTTGGAGCTTCTGGAGGAGCTTCGCAAAAAGCAAGAGATGTTGGCTCAAAAACGTGATGAATTTCGCCGACAATTAGACAAGTTTGAGAAGCAGGTAATCTCTGGTCCTTTTAATGAACATCCAAGTGCTGTAGGCAGTTATACTTGAAATAATAGAACTGTTTTCTTCAAGTACTTGAAATAAAGTTACTTGAAGGCGGTCAACTACTCAATTTTAAAAGGTACATTCATTATTTTCTTATCAACACTCTTAAAGGTACATTCATTTCATTGTCGATCATCCTTTTTTGCCCTAAAAGAATAGGTACATTTACTTTTCTCAAAAAAAGGTATTCGGCAATATGCCATTTTGTCCATTGTCAGATATTCTTTTAGGTCTTTTGCATTCAATTTTTTGTTTAACCATTTTAAAAATGATTAGGTGCCTGCACTTGTCATGAAACAATATTCTTTTTAGTAGTTCCTATGCAGAAATTTGTAAGCATTTATATTCCTCGTGCAGGCTGTTTCAGTCAAGAAGGCAGAGCATTCTTGTGAGCAGACAGATAAAAAACATGAACTGGATTTGAATAAGGAAGTTACAAAACCTATAACACCAACACCAGTAAATGCTGGTTCTACCGGGGCAAAAAAAGAGACAGGAAAACTACAAAAAACTAAGTCTGGCGGTGTTCCAATTTCCCCCAATTTTAGAGCAACAGTCATGCAGAATCCTAACGTAATGCAAATAAGTCATGTGCCTGCACTGACTTCGAGCAGATTTAAGCTGGATAACCGTCCTACTACATTTAGGGTTCTTCATCCTCTACCAGATGGTTTTGCTGATGTAAGTCTCCCCTGTGTGTGTGCATTTGGTTCCTTTTCTGTTGTTTTTCTGTTTGTCTCTCTTTCGTGTTTACATTTGTATGGTTTTATGTTGAGAATATGGTTTCATGCTCAGTCTTTATTGTGGGTTTGAGGGGAATTCTTGTAGAGTTCATTCTATCTTGGATATAGCTGTGGAGTATTATTTAGAGAGAGTTTTATTATCATACTTGGATGACTACTGAACCCTAGTAGTTGTCCTTTACCCTCAAATGAATGAATAAAACAGAACTGAAATCAGGTAAATCTTAACCTCCGGTTTTCAACTTAATGATCATGTAAAACCTTATGGCACATACCTGCTTAAAGAAAACTTTATGACACATAAAATGTAGCTAATTCTTTGTTAAGCTTTCTGATGCAACCAAAATAGGTTTGTTCTTTTAAGTCAGTCTTTTTGTTGTCACAGGTTGCTGTTCTGAAGGATCATTTTTCATCATATGGTGATCTATCTTCTGTGGTGCTTGAAGATCCAGAAGGAGGATCCAGGAGTGAAGGGGAGAATCCGCTTCAAAATTATTCAGCTTGTGTAGCTTTTAAAACACGTGCTTCAGCAGAGAGAGCGTATCTTGGTGGTCAATGTTGGCAAGGCCATACTTTGCAGTTTATGTGGCTACCAGCCCCGCATTCTAAAGGTGGTCTAGCTATTCCTGACCTTCCAGACTCCAGTAAGACTTTCGCTGGTGGGCATCAGTCTGAACATGCAACATGTGAGTCATCATCTTCGCAAATGGAGAACTCTGTAAACAGTGGTACTATCAGCTTTGCTGCAATTCTGAATGAGGAGTCCACTATGCTTGGAGAAGTTACTAGTGCTTCTCCGAGTGATGTGGCCAAGTCTTATTCGAAGGTGTCATGCCCTGGTCCAAATTCTCCAAATGAGACATTATGCGAAGAACCTCATTGTATATCTGACAATCCAAGTTGAAGTTGCAAGTAAATGTTGATTTTTCACAGTAAGGTATCGATGAACTTATAGTCTTAAACAAGAAAATTATCTTTTTCCCTCACAAAAATATTTATCCTTATCATCATTTTTTTTCTATCATCTATATGGAGAATCTAGAATTGGACCATTAGGTGAATTGATGAACAATCTCATGTGTCCTTTTACAAGTATATAATTGTTTTCAATGATCAATTATCTATTTAATATCAAGTGATGCTCTTTTCTTGTTCTAGTAAGAGAACTTCCCTAAACCCAAAATTTTGCTAGACTAGACTATTCTGATTTCTCAATTGTTTACCTTCTTTTTCGATCTTTGGGAGAAGTATTCAAAATTGTACGAAGAACAAAAGTTTCAGCAATAAATGCATATTAATTCATATAACTGGCGATATGGAAGCAAGATTGTTGGATGATTATGTACATGAAAATCAAATCTTAAATCCATTTGTTCTTTGAAAAATCCAAATTCCATTCAATCAAATTCTTTCTAAGACAAGAGATTTGTTCAGTGCATGCTACTTGTGAGGCCCTATTAGTTGTGCACATATTGTGTGATTTACAATCTAAGATCCCGAGTTAATTCAAGTTGGTTGAGCAATACTTGTCTTTGCCTCTTAAAAGTTAATTAGTCATTTTCAAAATGTGATAAATTGTTATGAATACACTCTGATATGGATGTGCCGGTTCCTTATGCATTATGTTTTTGTTTTGTGACATTGATTCCTGATTTTCTCCAATATCACAATTTTCACTATTCGGTTTTAACTCATGGTTAATGAAACTAGAGATTAAATAGTCTTCAAAAGGAAAGATAAAATGTATATTGTGCCAGTGGTTTCTTGTATCTCTGCGCTAGACTTGACCAGGTACCTTTGGACTTGATCTATGAACTTATTCTTTGAACAGAATTGCGATGACCGAATTTTCTTTTGCTTTGCTTTAAATGGAGAACCTGGCAGTTCTATACTAATATCAAAATCTTACTCAGCCATAAAATGCAGTTTCTATTGTACTGAGACAGCCTTTCTAGATTGATTGAACATTTTGACAAAATAATAATTGTATTGGATATTTCTTTCTTGGTAGGCACCTTTTGCTTCAACTTGTTCTTCTGTAGAATGAATCTAATGGAGTAATATTATCTGTGCAGAGTTTTCTCTGCCCCTTGGATCATATGTGTGGATTCTTTTGGAACATATGTGATTACTCACTCCCTTCAGGTGTTGTTTTCCTATACATTGTTTATGTTCTTTCCTGTGGATACTGGAATTTCCTGTAACATTTTGTGATATCCAAGAACAGCTTTGTTGCAGATCTTGAGAGCTGGTTAAGTGTATAACTTCCTTTTTTTGTTCTCACTTTTTAACGACAAAGAGAAAAGAAAAGAGCAATGTGATCCAGGAGGCAAAACATTTCGCGATTCTTAGTAACCTTTTAGGTCACTTGTAATTCCTCAATTTTCAAGATTTGTATATGTGAATTCAATAGATATTGATTAATGCTGTCGAATGACAATGTTGATTGCCTCATTCAACTGATTCTCCAGGTCTCGAACCCTTGTTTCCTGATTGTTGTCATTTGCACCATGAACTTATCTTTTCTCTGTGAAAAAAAAAGAGAGAGAAAATGAGAAAGAAAGAAGTGCAAGAAAAAAAAAACATGTTGTTAGTACAAGAAGCAATTATGCCAAATCTACGAGAGGTTCAGAAAAAAAAGTTTTGATAGAAGGCCGGAGGAGAAGTGTGGGGAGAAAAGGAAAAAAAAAAAAGCAAGGAAAGAAGCATCCATTTTTCTTCTTGCCCTCATGAAGGCTGAGAGAATGTTTTGGTCTTGTAGTGGTTCCATATATGTGGACTTTGGATTTCTTCTTTTTCTCCTCTTTTGATTTGTGGAAGAATGTCAAAGTCTTTTAATAATGCTAAGGATCGTTATTTGCTGTCCAGAGATTTATGTTCTGAATGCATTTTCCGTTTGTTTCTTTTTCATATTAATTGCTGGTTTTGCACAAACTATTCTTACTCTTTACTGACTATTCCATTCATCTAATACAATATAAAATGAATAAGAAATGAAGGTGTAGAATGTAATTCCATTGATTAGGCGGCGTTCATTTTTTTATTTCTTAAATTTGACCTTCAAATTTATACACTATAAATATATTTGATGACATTATATTCATAGATTGCATTATATTATAATTATATAATAGACCATAGTTGTATAATATTATTTTAAATTGTTAAAGTGTTAACTATACAATAAATTAAAAAAAAAATAAAAAATAAGAATGATGGCAACCCGACCTCCAAAATTTATAGATTATATATAATGATAGTATATATTGTATAGACTTATACTTATATATTAATAGATCATCATTATATTATATTTATATAATATATTATAGTTGTATAATATTATACACTTATATATGTTAAATTATTAAAATATTAACTATACAACAAAGTGAAAAATTGAACAAAATAAAATAAAAATAAAAAAAACGATGGTAGCCCTATCGAGCACGGCATGACAGAAATTGTGTTGGGGTCGGACCGTCGAGTAAGAAACATAGGTATGAACACGATCAAACACGAGTTATTGCTAGAGCACGCGCGAAAACTCGACCTCTAACTTTAGACTCCATTGATAGAGATGAATGCATCTTCCATGCTGAAGAAATTGTGAACTATCATGTGACCACACAGAAGCATTATGGAAGAATGAAAAAGATTTAAAACAGGAGAGAATAAAAAGGAGCGATTCTTGTTTGCGACTCTTTCATGCCATGACTAGTTGTAAATTTGTTGTGCATAAATTTGTCTAAAAGCTTCACACAACATTGAGAGATGAATGCATCTTCCATGGTATGAAGTACTTAGCAACATCATGTGACCACACAGAAGCATTATGGAAGATATAAAATAGGTCAGAATAAAAAGGAGTGATTCTTGTTTGCAACTCTTTCTCCATCCTCTTTCTGATCGGGAGGAAAGAATCAAATCTTTTGATGAACGACAAGGACGTACCAGACGTAGTATCTACTCTCATCTTTTTTTTTTTCGATTTGGCTTCCCAACAACACCAATCCAGATGCTTACCATTTAGAATTTTGTGTGCATTACTCTCAAAATAGTTATATATCCAATGATAATGAATTAATGTAATTAATAATCAAGTTCGATCGGCACACCTAGTTAGCAAAAGCGTCGCCAATTTGACTAGAGGAATATGATTTATACTTTTATCTTCGACTCGGGATTAGAATTTTGTGTGCACCGCTCCCAAAATAGTTATATATCCAATGATGATGATGAATTAATGCAATTAATATCTTCAAGGGATGTCTGTGCCAAATTTAAGTCAACCATATGAACTTGCCGATTAGTTAAGCAAAAAGATTAAACTTTTCCAATAAATTATGACAACTAGTGACCATGATGAGGATATTAGTTTAACTGGCCAGCTCAAGTACTTAGTTTTTGCTTCTTCAAAGTGCACTAAGAGGTGGTTTTATAGCCTTTCAAATGCTCACCAATCAGCACCTTTGTTTGGTTTCTATCTCCTATGATTCCATCAGATAAGTCTTGTGGTATCTGTTAAAAAGCTACAAAGTAAGAGCTCTTTTTTTTTTTTTGCATCTCAGCATCATGCACTTGTTTCTGGCTTCTGTATGCTTGGCCTGCTTGCTTGGTTTGACTCTTCTTCATAGGGATCCAACTTAAGATATACCTTATAATATTCTCTTCTTCTTTAGTAAAAGCAAAGTCTCATGTTGGGGGACCAAGACAACACAACCCTGTGGAGTGTGGAGTGACTGGAGTAGCTTCATCATTTAAGCTGCAAGCAAATCCTGGACTCTTCTAAAATAGTGTTAGTGCATGATGGTCTTCTTGTTTAGTGGTGTTTGTCACTGTGAGCAAGGGAAGAAAAGATAAGCCCTGTGGTGGTGGTGGAGTTCCTGACTGAACTACATATTGTGGCATGTCATAATTTTTTAAAATCACTGATCTTACAAGCTTCCAACTTTGCATGGACTTTATGCATCCATCTAGTCATTTCAGAAAAAAAGAAGAAGAAAAGTTAAGCTTTAAAGCAATTAAACGACCTTTAATTTGATGACCTGCTGAAGCCTATCAGAATGGACTTGTATTGGCATCAATAGCAGATTAATAAAGAGGATAGTGATTTAAGAGCAAATAGGAATTTGTTTAGTAAATAATAATTAATTGTTAATGTTTAGTATTTATTGATTTAATAATGGATAATAATAAGTGTTTCATAAATATAACGGTTAAATTAATAATAATAAATAATGTGAAGGGCTTAATGATGTGATGAATTATTGAATTTCTAATATTATGTACTTTGTACAAACTTTTTATCGTAGTGTGTCATTAATCAATTTGTAATAATTTTTATTGTAACTAGATTAGACACACGTAAATAAAAAAAAAATCTAAATTAAAACTTTCATGTACTAATATCAATAATATTAAAAATTTAACATGTAGCTTTATTACATGCATAACCAAAATATAAGAGTCCAACCAAAAAGGAAGTTGAGTATAAAAGTTCAGCTTCTACTTTTCATTCGTTAAATTCTAACAAAAATAATCTGTCATTCAATTGCTAATCGCTAACATATAAAATAACTTACTAAATACTTTATTATAAAAATAATAATAATTTGACTAAGTCAAACTTCTAAACTCTAATTTTTGAAATATTAAACACAGTTTGAATCTAAATTAACTACACTTTATTCCTTTTCTCCAAAATTTTCAAACACCATATATTAATTGAATTCAATGGAGGTGTCTCCTACTTAATGTGTCTTCCGTTGAATTTGATATTTGTAGTTGAAAAAAATAAGTAAAAAATATGAATCTTAAATATACTATTTATTTTAATCGAACATCTCGAATCCAATGGTCCGTAAAATAGGAGACCTCCATTAAACTCATATTAATTATAATAAATGTCAGTTATTTAACTTATGAATTGATCATGTCATCATGAAATTAATGTCATAGTATATCAGGATAGAAAAAAAATTATGAATATCAAATTTATGCATTAAAAAACAGTTTGACAGTCACCAACTAATTATATAGCTATCATGATCAAACTCGTCATTCAACTCACAAAATAAAAAGAAACTGTCGAATCACTCGGATGTCAAATTCACCTCTATTATTATTGCTGAACTTTTCTTTTGTTTTCATTTCCTTTTCTCCAGCACCACACACATATATTACAAGGCATGCAATTGTGAGATGTTAAGAGATTTTTTAGGAGGATCTTTAGGAGTTTGTAGCACAACTCATATACAATACGTATGTATGTGCGTGTAAAGCTCCTTTTGTGACAACTCTGATCATGAATGCATCTCAAACTATTGCATTTGCATATTTTTATACTGAGAGATGTATTGGAAGTTGTTGTCATGCACCATGATATATCACCACCTTCACAACTTTCTTAAACTTCCTGATTACTTTCTGCTGTTACGTGAATATATATATAAAGTTTGCTTTACCAGACTGACATGCATAAGCATGAAGCAGACTCTGTTATACCATCTCTTATGAAAACTCACTCAAAGTGGGCACAGCACAGCATTCAAAAAGGCAAGATCCGATTAAGAAGGGGAGCTCCCTCCGATTGAGAAGGGTAGTTCGCCAGCTTGATCGATCCAATTGACCTTATCTTTCTTCAGACATGGTTATGATTGAGCATGGCAGTTTAGTATCCAATATCCATATTGAGGACCACAGGACAGGGCTATAAATTGACATGCAGAAGATTGGATAGAGCATCTAAGCCTTGGAGTGTCTACCTGTTGCTACAAGCTCTAAATCCTCAAGTCTGTGATTTTTTTTTTTTTGGATAAGTATTTTAAGTCTGTAATTTAGCTTTTCAATGGCTGAAAGGAGATTGATATTTACTCTGGGAGTAGTCTGCCTTCTTTTGGTTCATGCAGTTGCAGATGGTATGAGTGTTCTTTTCTAAGTTTCTAATAATTGTTCCAAAGAAATTCAGAAAACAAATTAGAACATTTCATTGGTTTACCAAATATGTTATTGTTGATATTATTCTGGTAGTCTGACATGATGTCTCTAAGCACATAAGCTTTGGCTCATGGCAGCTGCAGATGGTATGAGTGTTCTTTTTTAAGTTTCTAATAATTGATCCAAAGAATTCAGAAAATAGATTAGAACATTTCATTCATTTACCAAATATGTTATTGTTGGTATTATTCTGGTAGTCTGACATGATGTCTCTGGGCACATAAGCTTTGGCTCATGCAGCTGCAGATGCTATGAGTAGTGTTCTTTACTTAAGTTTCTAATATTTGTTCCAAAGAATTCAGAAAATAAACTAGGACATTTCATTCATTTACCAAATATGTTATTGTTGGTATTATTCTGGTAGTCTGACATGATGCCTCTGGGCATATAAGCCATGAAAGATCTCTATGAAAGATTCACCAAGTAGTCAGGACTCTACTTTTTCCTGTGTAGCCATTGTTGTTTCCTTGTGCTCAGAGCTGAAGGAGAGCAGACAGGGCATATATTTATCTTTTGGAATTCTGATGAATCGCATCTGACAATTGATATATTTTTTTATCAGAACATATTCCTCCGGGTGTTCAATTCGGATACATTGGAGCAAACAGACCTGCTAAATGGGGGAGCCTGTCGCCCGAGTTCCGGATGTGTTCCAAAGGAAGGCACCAGTCGCCAATCAACATAAGAAAGCATGATCTGGTTTACAATCCTGAGTTAGAACCATTGCGCAGGTACTACGTTGCTACAAATGCTACTCTCGTCGACAATGGCTTCAACATCGCGGTATGTTTGCAAATTGCAATCGACACAATGCGAAGAAAATTTTACTTCATCTTCCTACAGAAAAAAAAAACATGTTACACTGAGATATGATAGTATCATGTCAAGCAAATTCAGAAAAGCTTCATCAGAAGCATTTTAATTTGCCTCATGACATGACTGCACAAGAAAACATATTGCACCCCTAAATTAAGTAACAATTCATTTAAGCACCAATCTCGTGCAGGTGCGATACGGGCAAGGTGTCGGCAAAGTTTACGTCGAGGGAAAGAACTACACTCTGATACAAATGCATTGGCACTCGCCTTCAGAGCACGCCATCAATGGAAGAAGGTGCCTTGTACTTTCCTATGTTCTAAGAATCTGTGGAAATGGTACATGCATGGCAGTAACAATTTTGTTACTGTTCTTATGTTTCAAACCTCTGAGCAGTAAATTATCACCAATCTACATGAGGATTCAGCACCAATGCATGTTAACGATAAATTTGTTGAAGATTCAGAGCTATATATAGTTCCTGATCCATATAGTAAAACAATTCCAAGTCTTACTAGACTAAAATTATTGCTGATCAACAGGTTCCCAGTGGAGCTTCACCTGGTTCACAAGAGTGATGATGGAAACATCACTGTGGTGGCCGTTATATACAAGTACGGCAGACCTGATCCATTCCTTTTGCAGGTACATTATTGCATTCATGCATGACTCTATACATCTGAGCTAACTTTGACTGATCACAACCATATACCTATCTACATAGATAAAGAACAAGATCGCCGAATTGGCGAGGGAGGTTTCCGCAGGCGACCATGACGCGAACGTTCCTACCGGAATTGTGAGCACGAGGCCAATGAAGCGCCATGCTCGGAAGTACTTCAGATACGTCGGATCGCTCACGACGCCGCCGTGCACCGAGAATGTCATATGGAGCATCCTTGGGAAGGTAGACATCACATAGCTTGCTTGCTTGCTTGCTTGCACTTGGTTGCCGTTACTGTCACCATGGCCTGACTCCATTGTAAGCAGGTGAAAGAGATGACAAAGGAACAAGCAGCTGCTTTGAGGGCGCCTCTGCAAGAGGATTACCGCCACAATTCAAGACCATTACAGCCATTGAATGGAAGGAAGGTGCAGGTTTATGATGAATCCAAGAGAGGCAAAAAGCTCCATTGATTCATTGTGTATTCATGCATGAATGATATAAGGAGTGGGATGTTAACTGCAAACTTTGATCTGCAAATAACAACATGTGGATGCCCTTTTTGAATGTGGTGGCATAAAACATACTACTGTTTCAGATTCCTAAAAGAAGAAAACAAAAGAACAAATTGTTTGCAACATGTTACGACAAGATGAGTGTACACAATCTGATCATGATCGAATTTAGTGAAAGACAAATGAAATATGCAATATGTTACAAATCTGTGATCCAAATTGGCTACACTACACATTTTCAGACAGTTTAATTATTGATAATATTTTGAATCTTAGAAATCTATATATGATCCCTTGCGCATCACAATCGTCGAATATTTGAGGTACGGATCTCGAGAGGATCCAGGGGATCCCCTTGCGGGAGCTCGAGGGCGGAGCTCCCGAAATCTAAACAGTCTTAGAGTTTCTATTTCCTATTTTATATTTGGAGTTCATATATAAACTCCCTAAAGTCTAAGTTATTCAGTATTTTGTATATATGTTGTTTTACCAAATAAAAAAAAAACTCCAGCCGTCGCTCGAGAACATAGTCCGATTAAAAGTGAACCTCGTAAATCTGTGTGTCTTATATGTGTGTGATTTTCTCTCTCTCGTCAATTTTCATAACATTACTGTTTAAGCTTTTAAGTTTATTTTTCATTGTTAACATCAAGTGTTACAAAAGAGTTTAACAAAGATGGGAAACACTCGATAAAAAAGTAAATAGTATATTTAAGAATTATAATTTTTATTTATTTATTTCAATTATATATGTCCAAAAAATAAGAGACAATGTATCATACTTAACATTTTCATTAAATATATTAAAAAAAGTTTAATGATGATAACACCAAGGGCCTGTTTGGCTTACCTGATAAAAAATACCTGATAAGCACTAATGCTATAAGCAATTTAAGTGATGATACTTATTTTAAAATATAAGTAATTACATGTTTGGATAAAAGTGCTGATAATATCAATAAGTAGTTATAATGTTTGTTAAAATAAATATTTACTAATATATCCTTAAAGTTATATGATAACAATATTAAAAGATATGGATAAAAGAGTAATATAGTTGGTTAAAATTAATAAATCAACAACTTTAAAAATAAGCAGGGGGACCCTGCTTATTTTTTTTCAACTTATAAGTCTAACAACTTATAAGTAAATATTTTTAATTACCAAACATAGAGATATTCTAAAAATTATATATAAATAGTTTTAACCTACTTATAAGCTTAGCCAAACAGACTCCAAATCTTCTATTTTATGGACACTTGAACTTGAAATGTACAATAAAAATAAATAATATATTTAAGATTCATATTATATTAAATATTTTTCTTGTATCATACACTTTCAAAATTCGATTATTTCATTAGCTAATAGTTTTTAATCCATTTCCGAACCCTGAACTCAAGTCAGAAGCCAGTGGTTTATTAAATTGACATCAAAATCCAAAGAAAATTTTATGCCATAATTTCTTTTTCATAATTTAAGAAATAGGATAATAAATGAGAGACGGAATTCGACGGAGGATTTTATGTCATTATCCATATTTTGGAAATCATACTTAGTCTCTGATAAATTTTTTTTTTGAAAAACGATTTCATTACTTTTTTATTTGTCGACCAAAAAATAATTCGTCAACCATATTTTGAAAAAAAATTCTTCAAAGTGAAAATTTATTTTCCAAAGTTACCTTCTTTTACATTTTCAAAATAATTTTATTAATATCCCTCAAGCCATATATCAAATGAACATAAATTACTTTTCTTGAATTAATTTCCTAAAAAAAATATTAGGATATCATTTTCATTAAAACAAATAGAATCTTAATGGCTTCAATTAGTTAACCAAAAGTTCATTAGTTGCATGATATTAAGTGTTACTTAATTTCTTATTCTTTTAATATATTTTCTTCTACAAAAGACCAAGTACATATTTCACTCCATTTACATGTAATCTCCTCACAAAAAAAACTACAAAACAAAACAAAACCAAAACAAAATTCACACGTGTGATGTAACAGAAAACTGTTCAAATGTACCGCCGGATCACCATAGCACGCACAACATTCCCGTTCACGGAGGGCGTAAGTTATCTCCGTAACGGATCCCCTGCTCCCGTCGACCCAACGCCGTCGACGGCGCCACGCGTCTCTCCGGCGGCGCCGAGAGCCATCTCCTCCTCCCACGCGGAGGACTTCCGCCCCGACGCAAACCGCTTCATCGCCCCCAGAGACGGCGTCTCCGTCGCCGCCTCCACTTTCTCCGGCGAAGGCGGCCTCTTCATTACGGCTCTCGACGGAGGGGAATCCGACGAAGCCGGAATCTCCTCTCCGCCCACAGCTCCCGCCGGCTCTTCCCCGACGCCGCCGCCGCGGTGACAACGGAACGCCCCCGCGATGATCGCCCAGCACCCGACCTTCTCCGCCGGCCCTACCTCCGTCTTCTTAACCTCCAGCAATCCCTCGTGACGGAGCCTCCGGCGGCGCTCGCGCTCCCGCTGGGATAGGACCTTCCCGATGCACGAGACCTTGGGCGAGGACGGCTCGTGGTCGGGCACCGCCGATTTCCGGCCCCGGTCGGCGGCGGCCGTGGGCTTCTTGGGGAAGATCCGGGCGCTGGTGGGGAAGCGCGCGCTGCGTCCCAGGTAGCCGGAGTGGTGGACGGCGTTGGGGAGGCCGATGATGGGCGCCTTCGGCTGGAGGTTGCCGGAGAACCTGAGCGAGTTGGACCGCGGCTTGGAGGAGACGACGGCCGCGGCGGCGCCGTGAGTGTGCTGCGACTTCGGGTTGGTGTTCCCCTTCGTGGAGTCGTCCCGGTCGTAGTAGACGGCGTTGACATCGACCCAGTCGATCTCGTCGTCGATGGGGACGAAGAACGACTCCGGGGGGAAGTCGGGGTCCTCCGGCGGCTTCGTCGACGGGGGGTCCTCGGCCGGAGGGTCGGCGGAGGCATCGGCGAGGGCGTCGCCGTCGCCGGAGGTGGCGCGAACGAGGGATTCGAGGTCGACTTGTGGCATGGGATTGGAATGAGGTGTAGACGAGAAGAAAGAGGAGTAGCGTTAAGGAAGACGCGGGTGGGTGGGGAGAGGAGTTTTTAATAGCGAGCAGACAAGTAACAAAAGAGTAGCACCAAATTATTCCTTGACGGCCGTCGGATGCGAGATGGAGTTTAGATCAAAACCGTTGATAGGACATATATATTTTTCGGCAGTGGGATCTTTTTTTAAAATATTAAATAAATTATGTTAATATTGTTAATGCTACTCGCCGATAAGGCGATGATGAAAATAAATAAATATATCAATTTTTAAAAAAAATAATTATTTTTTAATATTTAAATTGAAGGATGAGTCATTAATTACTTTTTATTTTCTTTTTAAATTATTATTAATGTTTGTTGTTAGATGTATCATGTACGAATATTGAATCATAGACATACTAAAAAAATTAATGCTGTTTTTTTTTATAAAATATAGATATGGTAAAATCTACCATTTTAAATCAAAATTCACATTGAGAATAAAACTTAATGAATTACAACATAGAGTATTAAACTATAAAAAATTTCACTAAGCTATTTTACACGTTGAAGTTATTTTTTTTTCAATATTTATATGTATATCTTTTTAAGGGAGTCATATTTAGCCTACAGCGACAATGTATGCATATTCTTAAAAGTTCAGCTGTATTGAAAAATAATACTTTTTAATATAAAATTTGTCTACATTTTATACCATGTTAAATTGAATAAACTACCAACTACCTTTAACTTATCAGGAATTTTATTATGTTCATAAAAATTAAAATTTAGTAAATATATAATTATTCGTATTTACTAATATATAATACAAACTTCTTCATTAGCTATTTTAAATGGCTTGATTTTGTCAGATTTAAAACATGGGTGCATGCATGGTGACAAAGCAAACGTTCTTTTTCATTTCTCTCTCTCTCTCTCTCTCTCTCTCATGTACATAAGTTAAATGATGAAACATACTAATTTCAAAATAATAATATTATATTATACTTTTTCTTACAATAATTTATCCAACATTGGAATATGGGGAAAGAAAGTAATAAATTGCGTGGGATTAATTAGTTGAATGGGGGTTCACGCTTATATTAGTGGAATGTATGCAATACATGGAGTAATGTTTAAGATTAGAGAATTTTGCGGGCACTTTCTTGAGATTGTTGCCATACAAATCGTGATCTTTGGGTCACAGTGAAATCCAATAGAAGATTGCATTATGTCTAGATGATTAATTAATCAGCTGGATAAGCTTAATAAAAGACTAGCACCCTTTTATTATTTTATTCATCTCAATGTTAACCTATACTTGTCCTTAGGGGTGGACACGAGCCGAGCCGAGTTAGGCCAACACTTAAATAGGTCAGACATATTTAAGAAGTCTAATAAACGAGATAGGTCAAAGGCCTATAATAGAAGTTTGGCCTGAGTTATTTATTAAATTCAAGAAACCTTACCTAGCTTAATAGCTTATTAAGTCATATTTATTTATTAATAAATATATATTAAATAATATTTTAAATTATATTTATAATATTAAAAAGAAAATATTGTGCACTTTAGTATTATACATATCTAACACACTATAATTAATAATAATTTCGAATAAAAGTGACTTATTGTACCTCTTTCTACAATATATTTGATTTTTTTGAATCAAAATTATTAATAATTTTGGCTAATATGTTAAACACTTTTAACATTTATAATATATATTTTAATTATATAAGTTGACCTTATAAGTTAACAAGCTAAGACTAATATAAATGAGCTAAGCTTGTTTAAATAAAAAGACCAAATTTTAATTCTGAGTCTGACTTATTTATCTAAAAGGGCGAGCCGAGTAAGATTCAAAATAGGTCAAGCCACGAGCCACTCACAAACGGCCTGACTTATTGCCAACCCTACTTGTCCTATAACTTTAAATCGGAGGGTAACTTTTTTAAGTGTTATTTTTTGTATAATGCACTTTTAATATAGTGCGTGTAGGGCATAAAAAAAATATTATTATTTGTACAAAAAATTTTAAATATTATTTATTTGTACAGAAAATATCGTTCTACCTGTACAAGTGTACTTTCTTTTTCCTTTTTTTAAATATTCTTAGCACAATCATGCCTTCAATTGATCGTCAAATTTCTATCATATTAAATTAGATATATTATTAATAATTCTAAAAGTTTAAAACTACAACTAAAAAAAGTAATATATTATATTTAGATTTTTATTATATATAAAGATATTTATATTTTATAAAAGTTTAAGTCGACAATAATTAGCCTCTTTGTTTTAGAGAACGAAAATTGTAGCAATAAATTCAAGCAATAACGGAGCTAGAGCCATAAAATGAGAGAAGTAAATCTATGAAAACTTATATAATTATTAAGAAAATCTTTAGTTAATATATAAATTATGTTATAAATTCGCTTGCAAGCAATTACAGTTACATCATAAAATAAAAAATAAGAAAAAAGAAATAAATAAAAATCATAATAATAATTTTACATTTCACTTAACTATTTAATTATTAATATATGATAATATTTTATTCTAACTAAATAATTATATCATATTAAGTTAACCAAACAACATAATTCATATTTTAAAATTTTATTTACATCTATCCACATAAATAAAAGATATTTTTTAAAAATATAAATCAATCAAAAATTTAATTATAGTTATTTACATTTTGAATTTGAAATTACGTCAAATCAAACTTAAGAATGTCTAAGGGATGACTATTTTGTTCACAAATTTTATGATTAAGTAGTGAGTGTGATAAATATTAGATAAATACTATCCATTGTATGCACATTAAACTGCTACCAGCATGCATTATTTTTCCCAATATAATAAAATATGAATATGCACCATCTCATAATTTATAATTGTCAGCAACATTTCGTTGCACTTGCATAAAAGCTGTTCCCGGATTAATAAAAATTAATTGGTTAAATTAAGGAGTTTGTTTTTTATAATAGAAGGATGTAAGCCGAATCATATTTCTTAAACTCGCGAGTTATAGTCGTAAAATCGCACGATTCCAAGACTCTAGAACATAAAATCGAGTGAACTCGGTATAAACTCGGATTGTGTAGTAAACTCGGTAGACTCGTTAGTGAACTCGGTAAACTCGGTAGACTCGGATGAACTCGGATGGACTCGCAAATAGACTCACAGATTGTAGAATTGAATTATTTAAGTATAATTTAAAGGTACAATTGAAAGTAAATATGTATAAAAAATAAAAAAATATATATTTTAATATTTGACCAAAACATTCTAAGCCTCCCATAATTTTCTTTACCTATTTTTACGCTAGGATTTGATAATTAGCGACCATCAACGACTCGAGCATTTGGGGGCATGGGTACCAGAGTTATAAAAGTTAGAGGGCTTGAAAATAATGAACCATTATTCGAATTATTCTAGGATATAATAAATTTCTTGTTAATATAACCAAAGTAAATCTCCAAAATAAGAGGCATTCATGGCCGAGAGCCAACCCAACTCCATCAACTCCACCTAATTTGAATTGATCTAAATCCTATTTTATCTTTTGAATACAAAAAAAAATATAGTTAAAAAATCTGCAAAATAAACAATAGAATAGAAAAGAACAAAAGAATCAACAGATTACTATAGAATGATAAAAAAAGATAAAATATTGAAAAAAGGAGGGGGTTAATTTAAATGCGTGACGTCTTGTTTTCTCAATGGTATCTTTTGACAAAATGTTTAGGTCACGTTTAAATATGATGGCATACTAATCATGCACCTCAGCAGATTCTTTCTTCCACCTTTAATAACTCATTATTATTATTATTAATATTATTATTATTAATATTATTATTATTATTATTATTATTATTATTATTATTATTATTATTATTATTATTATTATTATTATTATTATTATACAATAATTGATGACCCCCACCAGATAGCTAACGAACGTTTACTTTCTTTTATAATCTTAAAAAAATCAAATTAAAAATAAAGGAAAAAAATATAATTTTCATAATAATCAAACTCGAATAAAACAATCAGGGCAAAGTGTAGCGTGGATCAATGACACTCCACTAATTCGATATTTGAACGAATGCGACGAAAATAAATTTTGACTAAATTAATGATTTCAGATATTAAATTCGGAAGTATCATTTTTCATCATATATTAAAGCACAAACTTATTAATCATTTATATTTTTAAAATAATCTAATTTTTAATTAATGAATTATAGATATTTGAATTATTTTTAGTAGATCGTTTAATGCATGAAGTCATAGTCCACGCCAAGGACGCATAAAAAGTATCGCTGGCCATTGCCATATTTTTCAACAAAGTGAGGCGGCGGGCTCTTCTTCTTGTTGTTGTCTGGACACTTTTAATTTTTGACTCCACAAAACTTTTAATTAATAAGATGCTCAATAATTTATTCCAATGGGATTCCATCAACATCCTTATTCCGAATTAAACGGTGGAATAATATTCTCATGATATCATGAAATCGACAATAATATGTACATTATAATACACACTGAAACAGTAAGAAATGTTTCTAAAGAAGTCAGAAAGCAGAGTTGTTTGCTTTAAAGTCTTAAAAGGCAAGTGCATGTCCTGATGTCCATTTAGGGTTTAGTAAAGATAAAGCTGTTGAAATTGATGAATATTTTAGGATCTTTTATTTTTCACATCGAGTACGTCCACATAATCTTAAGAGAATTGGAGTATTACTCAACGACATCTAATTTCTACGCACGGAAAGGGGAGGGGGTTCGGAGGAGCACCGCCCTCCGATGAGATTCCGCTGCTCGATCGGTGCTCATTAAAAGATTTTTTATTTGTTAGAATTTTCAACTCATATATATATATTTATTGATTTTATTTCAGATGTGATATTGAACGATTGTAACAAAAAATAATAATAGTGAAATCTCTTTATAGGATGTAGCCCTAATCAAAAGGTGAACTTGATAAATCTGTATGTGTTCTCTATTTTTCTATCTTTCTTTTATGCATTCTCTCTCTCTCTCCTCTTTCTCTCACTCCAAGTTGGTACCAACCTTCTAGATTGCAAAACTTTGGAGGAAGGAAACTAAGATCCAAAGTGCAATAGTTGCTGCCAAGTCCACATCCAAGAGGCACAACATCCTGTTCCTATCAATTTGCACCTTTACATGCTTTGTCTTGTCATATTCTTTAAGATTTGAAGATTCTTTTGTAGCGAGATACCAATCTCCTTCCGCCAATAGCTTATTGTCACAACACAACCGGAAACTTGGGACAATTTCAAGTCGTAGCGGCTAGAAAATAGTGTGCCACAACTTGGTCAGAACCTGGTTGGGCCAAATTTTAGTCTCATTTGGTAAGGGTATTCGTCGAATCGGATCGACCCGATGAATCCGAAGATCCGAATCAATTTAATATCAATTGAATCGGATTAGATCATTGGTCGGATAGGATCCGAACTGATCCGATCATAATCCGATCGTCAATGAGTCGGATACGGTTCTCATTTTTTCGAACCCGATCAATCCAACTCAACTCGATGATCCGAACTTTTATTTATTTATTTTTAATTTATACCAAATCATTCTTTATAATAATTTTATATTGTTTTAAAATTAAAATATATTAAAATTTTATATTTTATATTCTTTAAAATTATCACAAACCTTTAAAAAATATTATTTATTTTAAAAATATAATTAATGTTAAATATTATAAAAAATAATTAAAAATCTATGAAAAAATTCAACCGGATAAACTGATGACCCGACCTGATCCAACCCAACTCAATGAAAATCGGGTTGGATCGAATTTAATAACTAATTTATTCTCAACCCGACCTAACTCAATCTCAACAAAATTAATCGAATTGGTTCGACTCAGATCAAATTCGATCCTTTAACATCTCCTACCATTTGATCCATATGAGTAGAGCCTAGCCGAACATGCTACCATCATGGGTGAGAGTAATGCGAGTCAATGATTTTTCGCGAAATAAAAATGTCCTATGATTTTCTCAATAAAAAATATTGTTTTTTTATTATTTTGATCTCTTTTTTTTATAAAAAATTAAGTTATAATGATATTAAAAAAATTATTATATAAATTAACATCGATTGCATGTTATATATAATAATATCGACTTACATAATTTTGTTAAGATTTATTCAAAAAATTATACGTTAATTAAGTAACTTTATATTAAAAGTGTTCAAAATATAATAATAATATATATTAATAAAATTTTAATTATATAGATCGCCATCGAGCTCCTTAGATGATTTTTTAAAATTTAAAAATTAACTTAATTTTTTTCGAATTTAAGAAGCCTAAAAATTTAATCGGATCGATTCTTTAGATTTTTTTTGCTTACACCTATAACTATGACCAAACGTAACTAATTTAATTATTATTAAATATATAATTAATTATTTATAGGTATTATAAGAAAAACATGTTTTATAATTTGAAACAATGCTGAGAGGATTATTTTAACTTTAGTAATAATGTAAAAAAAGTTAAAATAAGGGTAAATTCTTAATTCATTTATTTTTTTTATTGTCAACATGATCATCTGTTCTCAAAATTTATCCTTTGACTAAAGACAAAATAGTCTTTTGCATTTTAATTATTTTTTTTTCAAAAAACAATAAAAAGTTGGATGGGATAGCAGATATTCAGAACCGTGTTTGTTTGGCCCACCGCACGTTACAACAATCATTATATTCTTTTATCTACTATTGTAATATATTATTAAAACTATTTAGTGTATATATATATATATATATATATATATATATTCGATAATAAGAACTTTTATATGGATAATTTTATTATTGTATCACATTCATTTGAAATCTAATGATTAAAATTATATTCAATATGATGGTCAATTTAGTATGACTTTTTTATTTTCTATATTCTTTTTGCTCACCAAATGTTTGATACGTGCAATCAATAATTTCACGCCTGCAATAAATGAGTTGACCCTTCTGTATGCAACAAGAACTTCCACCAAACAAATATTTCTGTCACAATAACTTAAATGTATGGCACCGAAAGGATTCAAACATAATACATCTCGAGAAAAATGAAGAATGAACCCAACTAAATAAGTGGCATCATGTTATTTATCATTTCAATTGTACGAGTTTTAAAAGAGAAAATTTAATATTCATAAAAAATATAGCATTCAACGATTTGAAAAGATAAATAATATGATGTTCTCTAATTAGGCTTCGTTTGATTGCACCGACGCTATAGATAGATTAAATTATTTTAAACCACCAGATAGTCCAATTGTGATAATCTCATGAGAATAACCTTAATCTAAATAAGAGAAAGAATAATTTACTCTTTTTTTTTTCTACAATACATGTTGTGGGTCCACCAAGTGTAAAAATAAGGTGTTTAGTTCAAAGTTGGAGAATAAGATCTTAATCTTAATCTTATTTCCCAGCCAAACGGGTCTTAGAGAGCATCTTTATTGATTTCAAAAAATATAGCATCTTCATTGAATTCAAAAAAATATCGATGACTGATCAGTTGATCATAATTGTGTCACAAAAAAAAGAAAAAAAAATAGTAGTTTCTAATTCAAGTATCAGAGATGTCACTTTTTAGAATTTATTTTCGTCACACTCTTTTAAAAATTTTAGATTTAATCAGGTGCTACTAATTCTAAATATTTATTAGTAATTTTTAATATCGACGGTACGAGAGCTTGAAAAGAAATGCTTAAAAGTTCACAAAAGAAACAAGTCAATTATGCCTTTGAAATGTTCTTTTTTTGTATTACAATCACAATTTACAGTAAGTAAAGTTCTTTACATTGAAGCTTTCACAGCAAGACGACAGTGACTGTCTTGCAGTTGTGAAGATTTGTTGCTTTGCCTCTACGCCGGGCAGGTCCCTACAGTTGCCGAAAGGACAAATGCAAACAACTTCCATTTTGCAGTTCCTGCCAAGGAACAGGAGAGGCTTGGGCTGTGGATTAGATGCAGCAAACAGATCATAAATGCTTGGGAAAAATTGGTCACGAGACATTTATGACACTAATACATCTGTTTTTAAAAAAAAAGTTATGACCAATTTGAACGTTAAACTTGAACAGCATATCAGATGTGCTTACAAGGAGAAGATCTGTCTCACTGCCCATGAGAGCTCAACTTGGAGTAACCAATAGTAGCTACGAGTTCGAGTTCCGGAGTCGTCAATTTGACCATAGAAATACCGTTCTGCTCATTATCTCGACTCTGAATTAGTCAGATGCTAATAGTCCTGAACATCGGCAGCATCAAATGGGTACCGAGAAAATAAAAAAAACTCAACTTGGAGTACGATTTGGCAACATACTACCAAAAAGCAGACACAGCCAAACATCAAGTTGAGTACAAATGCTCACAAACAGAAGAAAAAAAAAAGCTGGAGGGAGAAATAAGTGCATATGTGACTGTTGGACGACAGGAATTTACAGCTATTGCTGTTGTTATTCTGTACAAAAAGTTCAATGAAACCATGCAAGGATCAACAACTCATAGACAGAGATCAGCATCAATGCAACATGTTAAGATTGATAGACAACAATGCACAGACAGAGATCAGTATTGAACATTGCAATGGCAAGCAGAGAAAGGAACAATTTAAACTGCATCTATAACAAGTATCAATCAAAGTTGATGCTGTTTTCCTGCATATTATACTACAGATCACAAAATTTAGACACATACAACAATTGAAAGGTGTGTTCTACAAGAGCTTGTAGGGAAATGGCAATGGATGGAGAGATATCCAAAACCTCATAATGGTAGCAGCAGCAGCAGCAGCAGCTCATCATTTCAGCAGCAGATAGGGCAGTGGATCAATCCGTTCTCGTTGCAGTCCTCGCACTTGACCATCTTCTTCTGCGCCTCGTCCAACACCTTGCAGCTGCCGCTGCACTTGGTGCACATCGTGAATCGAACGCCGGCGCAGCCGTCGCACCAGTTGGCGGCCCTCGGAATCCCTTCCAGCAGCAGGCCGAGGATGCCTTCCTCCTCCAGTCTCAGCACCTCTTCGGCGCCGCCGACCAGCCTTCCCTTGACGAAGGCCAGGGGCACCTTCACGTCCTTCTTCCCCATCAGCGCCCGCAGCTCCTCTCTGTACCCGGAGTCCATGGAGATGTCCCGCTCCACGATCTGGACGTCGTAGGCCTCGATCGCCGACCTGACGGCATTGCAGTCCTCGAAGGTTTTCCTGATGCCCCTCAGGGTCGTCGTGTAGAGCACCACCGCGAGTTCGCCGCCCGGCGGGCACTTCTCGGCGTAGGACTGCAACAGGAGCGCCGAATCCCGCGCCTTTCGTTTGGCCGGCATGGAAGCCACCATCTTCTTAATCTGTTCCCCTTCCTCGCAGTGCTCCCTCTCTAGTGAAGCTATGAAGTCGGGGTCGAACAGCGGGCTGAGGCTCCGCCGCGATCCCCCGGAGCTCCCGGAGTCCCTCTCGTACTTCTTGATGCCGGAGATGCTGCTGGGAATGCTCTTCTTCCGGGGAGGCGCCGCCGCCGCCACCGGAGTGCGGACGTTATCCCAGGAGCTGAAGGGGCGGAGTATGCGATTGGGGCCGGGGTCGGTCATGGTGGTCCTCTTCTTGGAGTCCTGCTGCACGGGAGTGTTCTCCTTGCCTAACAAGGAGCTCTTCTTCTTGCCCTGCTGTTGCTGCTGCTTCCTGGGCGTTGCCGTTCCTCTGGAGGCCGGCGAGAGGCGCATGAGGAGGTGCTGGTGGGCCTTGATGTGGGGCTTCTTCAGCGGCGACCAGAAAGGGGTGTCGTCGGAGAGATCCTCCATGAGCTCTCGGGCGTCGATCACCTCCGACGGCTCATCCTTGGCGCCGGCCGCGGCCGCCGCCGCCGTCCGCTTCTTGGAAAAGGGGGTGTTCGGAAGCGGAGGCGGAGGTATCACAAGGGCGGGCGGAGGAGATCTCTTGCATTCCCTCTTCACCACCTCTTTCTCCTCCACCGCCGCGTCCCCCTCTTTCTTCACCGCCGCATTCTCTTCTTCCTTAGCATCATCTCGCCGCAGTTGCTGCTGCTGCTGCTGCTTCTACCTTCTTCTTGGCCTTGTCGGGCTCGTCGCGGTCGAGGCTGAGGACGCCGTAAGTGGTGGAGGTGAGGGAGACGACGTGGTTGGGGCAGTCGCCGGCGGCGGCCGAGGCGCGGGCGTCGTCGGCGGCGAAGATCTCCTGGTCGACGGTGGCCAGGAGCTTGGAAGAGATGCAACCCATTCGAGAACCTTCCTTCCACTTCACTCCTCTCTGCAACACCACTTCAAACTCAAATATCTCGGTTTTTTTTTAATTTTTACTATTTTCCTCATCTTTTTGGGGTTTCCAATCCAAATCTTATTTGTGTGCACTTTTTTTGGAGCTTTATGTTTGAAAACGCAACGGTCGCTAAGTAGAAGAAGTAGTGGGAAGAGGTGGTGGTGAGAAGTTTGCTTTTTTGGGAGGGTTCAATTTATTTTTTCTTCTCTTTTTTTTTTTTTGTTACTGGTCGTGTCATAATGGACTCCAACGGTCCGAACGGTGGACCCCATGGAGGTTTTAATATTATTTATTATTATTATTTAATTAACTGATCCAACGGTTGGACGAAGGACGATCGGGGACGTCGAGGAACTCACCGACGGCCGAGATTGATTCTGGCGGTGTCCGACGTGGCGGCTTCGTACGTGGATGGTGGTGGTGGAGTTTTGTGTTGCCTGTTGCGTGTTAGTGTGTTTTGTGTCGGAGTTGGGCAACGTGCGGGAATCGCTTCTTGGATTGCGTGTCTCGTCGGCCCGATTTCGCCGGCCCGGTAAATAACATTCGAATTTTTGAGGGGTTTGGCGCATATTTTTTAATGGGGTTGCATTTTATAAGAAAAAAGAAATGAAATGATTTGACAACTGGGTTCAGATGGAATGGTAAAAAAAAATATTGCTTAAAGAAGTTTTCAGTCCTAGTTTTTTTTAATGCAGAAAATTTTATTCGACCAGAGGTAATATATATTAATCGAATACTAACAAAATATATAAAGCAATAGAAAATAAAATGATTTCAAAAAACTTTAAAAGGATTATTTCTATATTTTCTTTTCGTCTTGAAATTTGTTAGTCAAACTAATGAAGTAGTTCATCAATTAATTTGTTAAATTTATCTGTCATTTTATTTTTTTTTCCTTCATTTATCTCAAAAGAGTATATAAGAAATGATTGGTTTTGAGTTATTAGACAAAATAAAATTACGAGTCTGAAACGAGAACAAAAGGATAATGGAATAACCAAGGGGTTGGGGTGGAGTGATAAGAAGCTCCTACTCATTTAAAGGAGGTCTCGAGTTCGAGCTATATTATATGCAGTGATTTTTTATTGGGCGCCTCACCCATCATAGTCAGGTGTCCGACCCGGGACGATAGTCAGGTACTAGCAACCTCAGACATTGTGGGGACAATCCAAAAAAATAATAGATTAAGAAAATGTCTAATTGAGATAAGAATTTTTTGCAATAAAATAGTAAGATTAGGCTAATTCGAATCCATCAAATGACGAGTTTGATACGTGAGAACGTTAAAAAGTAGTTCAATGTGAAAGTAGTTATTGTTCAAAGATTTGATATTTAATTAGTTTTTATAATTGATTTATTTTGTGCAATATTTATGGATAGAGCATCGACAATAAGTATCACAAGATCTTTTAACATTTATTACATTGGAACATTTTCTTTCTAATTTTTTGATTGACCGTTTGGGCTCTCGATATCCAGAGCTATTAGCATATGACTAATTCAAAATTGAAGTAAAGAACAAAAATTATATCCCCTGATCAAATTGATGATTTTATCACTAAATTCGTGACGAAAACATACTAATCATATGTGTCAACCGAACTTGATTACTTTTTGAAATGCCAATGCCCATATAAAAAAAAGTAAAAAAAAAGACTTTCAATGTTTTGGAATAAGTTTCCTATGGTTTAATGCTTACATTTAATTGCAATACAGTAAGGTTAGGATAACAAGAACCGGAATAAGAAAAGAAACTCATATGTTTTTCTGATCACTCGGACAAAAATCACAACATTCACAAAATCTTATCTTGGCTTGAATGCTACAACAGATTTGGAGACTAAATACACCACAATCACTAACTATACTGGCATAATGCACAGATAGAAGACACAACAAGAAGCCTAATAGCTCAAAAAGGGCATCTAGCTAAGGCCCCAAAAAATTCAGCAAACATTATGTTCTCACTTGGTCCCAAATCCTCGAGGGCCTGGTCTTCCGGGTGATGAATCTACAAATTGCTTCCGAGGCTCTGATCGTCTTTTCCTCCTCGCGGTACCGGGAGGTGCCTGATTTAGATAGAAACATATAAAGTTTGAAAAGTTTTGCGGCGCGACAAAAATGGATACATAACCAACTAGTTAGTGCTTCATTATAGCTCTGATATGATTTTCCTACTGATGAACACAATGGAAAAACAAAACCGATTAATCAAAAGAATGGGTATGAATTGATGGCTTCCATATTACCTTTTGCTCGGCTTTAAGCGATTCTTCTAGATCGCTAAACGCAGTTGATCCTCCTTGCATGACGCCCAACAGGTTCTTCATGCGAACACGCATTTGAAAGAGTTGAGCAACAAGTTGACTCACCTGACATTCAAAATGCCATATATGTTTGAAAAAAAACAAGCTTTCTCATTTAAAAGTGAGCAAAAACTCTAGGCTTCTTTAACATGAAGCAGAGAAAGTTGGAGACTTCGAAGAAATACTTGTTGTTCAGTTTTCCCTGATTCTGTGGCAATTCGCTTCCTCCGTACAGCAGATTCAGCTAATAGCTCTGGTTTCTCACGTTCCTCTGCAAATTAATAGTTCAACTAAAATGAGCTAGAATGAAGCCTAAATTGTAGAAAGAAAACTTCTTTTAACCAAATAAGAGATTCGTAAAATACTCAGCAGAAACTAATGACTACAATGTGAGCACAACTTCACATATGAAAGTTTTAAGATTTATATCTAAGGTTTCTAAGCTCTATTGAAACAAAAATGAATATCCACATGGAATTCTACTTGCAAAGTAGGATGAGGTAAAGCAGGAAACTAATTCACATAATACACATGCAAAAAATAAAGGTAAGTACCAGGGGTCATCACGTTGATCATTGATTCCATAATTTTGAGATTTTTCTCTGCTTCACGTATTTGAGCTGGAGTAACCTTATCCAAATATGAAAAGTTCACATAACAGCATCAAAGAATGGATAAAAGCAAAATAAATTGTGAAAATCATAACCACTTGAGTACCACCAGTGTCATGAAGTTTAACCATAATTGCATTTACGGTTAAGAAGAAACCCTAAAAGTTAAGGATCAATACCTTTCCCATGCCAGGTATCATTCCAATTACACGGCTAACAGAACCCATTTGTGCCACTGCCCGTGTTTGCTTTAAGAAGTCATTGAAGTCAAATTTGGCACTCATTATCTTCTTTTGTAAATCCTCAGCATCTTCTTGTTGCATCTACTAGTGTAAATAGGTTTTAAATCACCAAAGTAACAATGTTTTAACAAATGTTGTGGCAAAAGGGAAATAAACTTACAACTTCTTGTGCTTTCTCTACAAATGAAAGAACATCACCCATTCCTAATATACGTCCTGCCATCCTGTCAGGGTAAAAAGGCTCAAGATCTTCCATACGCTCCCCTCGTCCCACAAGCTTGATAGGCTTTCCCGAAACCTTATTTAATAAAGAAAAATCACATTATAGGTATCAAATGCACTAGAAAAATGGCACTGGCACTGAGTTTTCAGTGAATGTAGTAGTATCATGGAAATTGAAAGTATCAAAGTTTACGAAAAAAAATAGTGACCTCTCTGACACTAAGAGCTGCTCCACCTCTAGAATCTCCATCCAACTTTGTCAATATTGCACCAGTTAAACCGATTTCTATATTGAATGTTGTAACCAAGGCTGCAATGTGTATCAGAATTAGGGATAAATAAGGTACAATCAAGTGGAAGAAAAAAAGAACAAAGGGAAGTTTCGGTTTAATGATCAATCGGGACCTCCACATTACAAATCTTTATGTGCTTACGTCACAGCTGGAATATTTGTAAAGAAGACAACAGAAAGGAATTGTTTCATACCAGCAGCTTCCTGTCCAGTCATTGCATCCACCACAAGTAGAACTTCTGTAGGATTCAGTACTTGCTTTACTTCCTTCAACTCATCCATCATTGACTTATCAATCTGATCAGAAATAAAATAATTAGCTAATTGCAATTTCCATCAGAAACCAAAACAAATAATCATATATAAAGTTCCAATAACCTAAAACAGAAATGCATATCAAAACATCCAAGTCAATCATTCAAGAGAACGATTTGTCATTAATGACAACCTAGAGACAATCAATGCAATAGCAATTATCCTACCATCCTTAATGCAATTATCTCAAAGGTTTACAAAAGCAATATTTGCATTAATTGAATATCTGATGCTTTAAAATGATTATGGATATTACTTAATATAGAGTTTAATTATTTTTTACAATCAAAATTAACTAAATGATACTGCTTAATGGATGTTTGGACTTCACTCTGTAGAGTCGTTTTACAAAACAATGATTTTCATCAAAATAAAAGTGCATGTAGCTTTTAGTGCTCACAGAAAAAAAGAGAAGAAATCAAACTTATAAGCAAATGATGGCGCATGAAGAACCTGAAGTCTTCCAGCAGTATCAATTATGACCACATCAATGTTCTTTTTCTTGGCCTCTTGAAGACCATTTTTAGCTATAACTGCAGGCTTTATCTCTGTACCTTCTGCATGAACAGGTACACCCACCTGTTTCAAGGGGTTTTTTAGCTTCCATAAGAATTAAAAGTAAACAGATACTTCATAAATTGGAAGCATACATAGTCTCATAAAACAAGTTAGCAAACAATGTCAAATCAGCATATGGAAAACATAACCAAACACAAATTGAACATTTTGACATGAAACATAAACATGAGAGAAGCATTAATTAATATGGGGAAACACAGGTATTACAGGTATTTACATAAGAACATAGGCATCCATGTGAATTTTACAATATGAATGACTTCCCATTTGAGGCTTTGTAAACCAAAGTAATATAGCGGGTTAGGAACTAAAATATAACAGTACTAGGTCTTCGTTATAGTAAAAAAACCATTTGCACGAAGGCTCACCTTCTCCCCCAAAATCACGAGTTGATCTATTGCTGCAGGTCTGTAAACATCAGCAGCAATAAGCATGCAGCTCTTTCCCTGGAAAAAAAGATAAATATTCTATCATAAATATGTGGGCATTTGTCATCATTGCAACAGCAGAAAAGCAAGATGTCCAAGAACTTAACCAATTTCTTCATGTAGAATGCAAGCTTTGCACAAACCGTGGTCTTTCCAACTCCTTGTAATCCAGCTAATAGTATCACTGTTGGACCGGACTTTGCAAATACCAACTCAGCCACTTCACCACCCATTAATTTCACAAGCTCATCATGCACAGTCTGCCACAAAATTTCTTCACTATGATGTCTAACTATGAACCACACAAAACTAAGTTTGTGAAACAACTAAAATTGGAAGTGAAATCCACTAAAGATATCACTACTGAAAGGAAAAATTGAAGAAATATTAGAATTGCAAACCATGATACCTTCACTAGCTGCTGATCAGGGCGCACACCCCTAATGACACCAGCTCCGACGGCCTGATCAGTTACCGACTGCACGAACCTTCGCACTACAGGCAAGCTCACCTAAACCATGAGAACACGTAAAAAATGACCTGATTTTATAGGATGCCTTCCCATGAAATCAACAAAACTTCATTACGAACTCACGTCAGCCTCTAACAATGCCCTCCTGATATCTCTCATTGGTTCAGCAATGTTCTCCTTTGTCAAAACATCTGCCAACATTACAAACAACAATAACATCTCCTCGCTAAAGATAACATTTTTACTACAGAGAAGCCAGCAAAAATGCAGAACAAAGAAGCAAATGCAATAAGTAAACGACGAATAACACGAACCTACGCCTCTGAGCTTGTTCCAAGCCGTCTCCAGGCCGCTCGTCAGCTGCCCAAACATCTCAGCCCTCACCGTGAACGAGGTACCAGCTCTCCCGTTGCTGCTCCGTGATTTCGAATTCACCCAACCCCACACTTCCCTCTGAGAACCAAACCGCAAGATCACAAATTTAAACCAAAATATCACACAAGCAATCTAGGGAACAATTGGGCTCCGGAAAGCTTACAGCGAAGAGCGTCCGGCGAGAGGAAGCAACATGGAGAGACGACCCCCTCCACGAGGAAGGAGGAGGAGAAGAGCTGTTGGGAGGAAGGTGGGTTTTCCCGGCGGCTTTGGAGGAGCAGAAGAAGGCACCGGAGCCGGCGAGGGATGGCGCGGCCGGGGAGAGGTGGCGGGAAGAGAGCGCGGAGAAGGAGACGGCCTCCATGGTGACTGGTTGGATGGAAGCTGCCAGGACACTGCGACGGGATAAGATAACGGGAAACCGAAAGCCCAGCTCACTTTTTTTTTATTAATGGGCTTTTAAGGCCTCTGGTTTTCCGATGTGGAACTCGTAGTTTCTTTTTGGACGATTTTTTTTTCATTTAATGGAGCAACACCGATAAAAAAAAAAGGTCGATTAAATCTGAATTTATTTTTCCTAATCGTGAATAATCCAAATTAAAATTATCTTTCTTTAATATGGATCAATCTTGACGGGATAAAAATTTCAGATTTTGAAAATTTGACAAAGTAGTTATATAAAACTTTGGAAAAAAAAATAATATTTTCTTTATTTTTTTATTACAAATGTTTTCTCCATTTGAAGAGGTGAAAAATATTTTCGCTCACGATCAAGATCAATTCAAATCAGGTTTGAATATAAATATTCAAGTAGGGTTGTGACAATTTATATGTAGAATAGCGAATGATAATAGACAATCAATTTTAAAAATTCTTAGACAATATCACGATTGCTTCAAGTATACAGTTATCGAAAATAATAGTTAAGGTATCGAATTCACAAGGAGATGAAAGTAATATTCAAGAAAAGATCACTCTGAAGTAAATAACAAAATCAAAATAAAATAGTGACTAAATTGTAGTGAAACATAAATTTAAACTATCTAACTTTTATGAGTTTTAGTATTGAGAAATAAGAAGCAAGTAATCGTAAGATAAGATAGAGCGAAACCAATAAGGTTGTGAGGAATCTTAGAGTTAGTATTATATCATAGATGTTGAATAAGATTATCATTAACATATAGGATTATACATATTAGATTGAATTTATGACAAAGATTGCTCATGGTTGTAAGAATGTAAAAGTATCCAATAATAACAGAACCCAAATCATATTCAGTGAAATATAAAAAATCATGAACACTCAATCTGATGAACGCCTCCGACTAAGAACGTATCGTTCGACCTAGGAGAGAGTGTAAACAAAAAAAAAGATTGAATCAAATGCTAGCTCACGTTTGATCACAATAAATCAAAACACTTTGCAAACATTCGATTAAAAAAAATCAAATGATGAGTTCATAACAGAAACCAAGACGGTTCAACAAGTTCAGAACTAAAAAGATAATTAATCATCCCCTAATACTAACTCTAAGTTATCCTACTTAGTTACATACCATGTTCATCATCAAGTAGAAAGCGTAAAGTTCATAAATGCTCATAACGTCTTCGTCTGCAACTTGTGCTCCGATAGTGGTTGTCGTCTCTCTGCTCCTCCTCCTCCGGGTGTTGGTGCGAAGATGGAATCCTCCTCCCAATAATCTCCAATCAATATGAGATGGAAGAGAGGAATTATTTACTTGTCTTCTTTTGTCCTATTTATTTTCTTGGCCTTCATTCGACATGAGTCACTTCTATCCAGTTTGAGATTATTGTTTTGATTCTTCTATTTCGTCCTTGCCAATCATGAGCTGTATAGATTTTCTTCATGTGATATTGTGATACATAGTCGAGCGAGGATGTGAAAGCTCCCTTCTACGAAATTTCTAAAATAAGGCATAAAGCAACATAATTTAATTCTAAATATATACAATTATGGATATTGAGTTATGATAGTGTATGCTTGCTATAAAATGGGAATTTGGTACAAAATGCGACTTATACTCAAAAGAAGATATAAAAATAATGTTAAATATAATTTCAATAGATCTAATTTTTGCACTTGATATATCGCATCACACGTCACTAAATTTCATTCTAAAAAATTATTTTGTGAAGAATACTTTCTTCACTCATTCTGTTTGATAGTAAACATATAAAAACAAATTCGAAAAAATGTAAAATGCTTTTAGGTTTCTTTTAAAAAAATATTGCCTTCTTAAACTTATTTTTTGCATACCAATGCCTAAGTTTCCAAGCCTCATCTGACTTTAATTTCTCTTATGCTCCTTTTTATCTGCCTTGGGTTCATTTGATGAGGGACGCCATATTTCTCGTGAATGAACAGTTATTAGGCATACATGCACGTCATGCTCCTAAAGATTTGATTTTTCGTGTTGAGCTACGTGTTAACAATGATTAATGATAAGTAATGCAAACACAGTATTAATTATCATTTGCATCATCATCTTCTTTTCTTTTGTTTTCTCTTTTTTCTTTTTTTTTTTGTATCAGTCACTAATTAGTGATCGCCATTTCTGATGTTTTCGCACGTCTGTGTAACGTAGAATCTCATGCTTTCAAGAACAAGATCTAGTTATGATCACTAGATAACAATCAGATCTGAACACACATAATAATGTCATGTCTGCATCAATCATTTTATTTTTGTTCTTGTTGTTGTTTTAGTTCCTTCTGTTTCAGAAAGGAATCATCTACGTACGTACATACAATTCTGAGCTGCGTTCACTTGATTTCAATCTCCTCTTCTTGTTCTTCATCATCGTCATCTTCTTCTTCTTCTGCAATGTCGTCGTGTGGTTGGATTAAGTGCAGCTGAAGCCGGCCATCTTCACGTGAAGCATGCAAGAACTCCTTGGTGGGGATCGTGAGCTCTCTCAGGATGAACCTGCCATCTTGCTTGTAAGATCTAAAGCAGATCCATGGCTTGCCACTGCTCCCTATAGAAGATATCGGCGGCGGAAACCTCCGGCCGCAGCCTCCGGTCTTCGGCCTCACGTCCGGGAATCTCTCCGGCTCCTGATCAGCGCCATGCAAAGGCGACTCCTTTTCTATGTCTTCCTCCTCCTGCTTGTCCTTCCATTCATCATGGCATGATCCGGAGCTCCATGATGAATCGCCCTCGGTCGGATCGTCGACGTCGTCGGAGCTCTCCGAGCCGAGGCCCTCGGTGCACAGCTGCAGCGGGTCGCTGTTCCTCCCGAGGAAGCCGTGGCTGCACCTCGTCTCGCGCCCGTGATGGCTCTGTGGCAGCCGGCCGAGGAGAGACTCCAGTGATGCTTTGCGCCCGCTGGTCTCCTGGTGGTGGAATTCGCCGAAGAGCTCTGTGAAGGCGGATGGATCCACTGGTTCTTTTGGCATAATCTGGTTCCATGCAGATAATGATTCCATCAGCGTGGGCTTCTCAGCAGGTGGCTCATCAAATACTGATCCCAGGCTACGACACACATCCATGATTCTGTTGTTAATCCTGCAGCTGGTGCAGACCAAAAATGATACAGAATTCTATCTGCAATAGGGGACTGCAGAGATCTGAAACAAGGTGTTTCCAGGAGAGAGAAGGAGAAGAAATGGAAGCTGCTTATTGGAAGTGAGAGGAGGAGATGAATTGAAGAATTGGAGGAGAGAGAGAGAGAGAGCAGGTGAGGAGGTAGTAGTTTGAGGAAAATAAGGGTGCATGGATGGTGGTGGTGGTAGTTTCTTCTTTGGCATGTGGAGCTCATAACAAATAGACATTTGTGCATAGCCTTCCCATCCATATCATACTTTGGATTGGTTTTGCCGTTTAGAGAGAGAGAGAGAGAGAGAGAGAGAGAGAGAGAGAGAGAGAGAGAGAGAGGAGCAGCCTGTGGAGTGGCCTTTGCAATTGATCAAGTGGTCATAACGTATTTAAGTGTTGCTATGATTGGTAAGAGACAGTTGAGGGAAGTAGACGTTTGCTTTAGCCTTCTGTTTTTTTGAGAGAGGATATGATGACACATACTTCTGCTTTCTACTGATCATATATTGAATCAATTGCTTAAGAATGCTGCTTTCACGTCTGTTATCTGATTTCTGAAATAACAAGCATTTCGTACTTCGGATTCGGAGTTAGATTCGCCATGATATTTGCATGGATCTGTTTCGTGGAAGGTTAAGATTGTGGTGTTGAAGGGTGTAACTTGGGACAAATGTTGCTACTGCTCTCTTGGAATCCTTCTTATTCCAGTTATACATCTTGCTCATGTTTTGTTCCATGCTGCTGCAGAAGGATAAATATCTCCAACAATAATGATATCAACTGCTTGTTGGATCTTCAGTAATGGCTGCAGTTGCTTTGTATTGTTGCACACAAAAATGACCAGTTTGCAGATTGTGGCCATGCACCTACTGCATGTGTCCAAGCCAATAAACAGACGTGTCCAGACACATGCATCACAGTATCAGCCACAGATTCTTATCTGGTGCAGCTTAAGAATGCACTTTGCCAGCCACAAATTAACTATCAATCATGCACGCAGAATATGCGAGCATCTTATTTGCATTTAGAGCTATGATAGCAAGAGCAAGATCACTATCCCAATAAGGACTTAAATTCATAGTCATAAGAAAAATCTACATTTTGCAAGAATCAGTACTTTTAATTTACCTCCAACAATTGATTGCCACAACTTTGTTGTGAAAACAAAAGTTATGATCGACAAGTCGTTAATGTGGATCGCAGAAACAAAGCTAACATCTACTTATAAGAGGCAACAAAAATGTAAGGATTCTAGTAGGAAACAATGAAGTTCTTCCTTACTTCTGCAAAACAAGGCTCAATTTGAAATTACTATGGGAAACCATGCACAACTCCAGGGATTAATGCTGTTGGCATTCATTGCAAGTACCATGAGACATGAAACGGATACTCTACATCAACACATTGTGATCACTCAAACATCAAGTTTTAAGAAACCAAAACAATTAGTGTGACATGTGTAAAACATGAGAAATACAGACTGCAAGTGAAAATGGAAACACACAAAACAAAATTCACACCTCAGTTGAATCCAGACCAGACCTATCACCATAAATTGAGTAGAAGTCAGCGACGAACTACACCAATCATTTTACTGTTTCACCTCCAAGCTTCTACTCGCTCAGCCTTTGAATTTATTCGACTCACGATACTGACCCCCCTTGATTTCTCAGCTGGTCTTGATGCTCTTGCATTAATTTGTCCTTTTGGCTTTCTTCCTTTCCTGTGGCTCTGACTGTTTGACCGGTTAAACTTGCTTCTACGAGAACTTAGATGAATTGAATTAGAACCATTATCAACTAACTCTTGACCGCTAGTTGAACCATCAGATCGGGATAAATTCTCACAGATAAGTTTACTAGCATACTGCCCTGAGTTCATTTTAGGGTCATTATTTCCACAAGAGGATTGTGGACTATCAGCTGACTCATCTGTGGAAGATTTTTCTTGAGGAATTTGCCTTAGACTTTCGAGAACAGGTTCCTCCTGAGCAAATGTTTGTTCTTTTACTACTTCACCACAAGCTTCGAGATGAAGCTGAGAACTCTGATGACCATTCTCATCAGATGGATCAGTATTGTGGACTGAGGAATCCATTAAAGCATTTTCCTGTCTCTCTTTAAGAGTTTTGAGGATCAGCATCCTGAGAAAATTCATAACTTGCACTGCATACATCAATGCTGTCAAAGGATCTGACATCTGCAATGCTAACACAAGTAAGATTTTGCCCTTGGACCAGCTATTGAGGTCATAAAAATATATAGCGAACTACCAAAGAAAATTTCTATTACCTGTGTCATGTTTGGAGCAAAGACTGTAGCAATGTTTCGTGCATTCATCTTGTTTTGCTGCTCTTCTTGGACTACATCAGCCATCAAGTTGACAGCCCAATCCAGTAAAGCAGCCTCTGATGCAGGTAAAAGTCTTGCCAGCCCAGTACAGTCTTCTTCTGTCTGGCATTGCATCACTTGCTCAGATGAAAGCGAATCCAGAACTCCGGTTGGAAGTTCCCTCAGCCAAGCCTGTGTCATAATCAGCAAAAATAGTTTAGCATCAAAGACAAATTCCATCAAACAATATCAGTGACGATAATGTAATGTAACCAAAGAACATGTAAAATGTTATAAACAATACTTAATGAAGTTATGACATTTACAGATAACATGTAAGCCGTGGTTCAACATCCAGATACCTGATAAGAGCACAAATGTGTATTGTGATGAACCAATGACAGAATATAGAACTCTTAAACTATTGGGTCCATGAACTGAAAAGTGCGATAGTTACAAAGTTGACATAGAACTAATCAGATCCGGAAATACAGACCTCAAAATATTATGAAATAACATGAAACCCTTAACAACTATGTATGACATGGGAATTTCAATTCAATCTGCAATAATGAATCCATACTAATCAACCATGGACATGTAAAGATAGCCCATAGACTCCGTAGCCCTGATTTTGCAAAAAAAAACATCAAACAGTCTCTTCGAGACAAATTGTCATTTTTCCTTACTAGAACATATAATACATTGAATAAGAAAAGCATCGAATTGACCATTTAAGCATATCTCATTCATATAACCCCACACTTATCAGATCATAAATCCAAGCACAAATCAGTGAACTACTGTGAAATGAAAGAGGTTGCATGAACAACAGTGAAATATAATCTAACTTTCAGTTGATTGTTCCAGTTCAATCCAGTTTCCCAAAGGGGCTACTAATCCATCATTAGAGATTCAAATAACATTAGCAAAATACACTCAAAATATGCATGCCTCAAAATCAGACAAGAACTTCTCAAGCATTACCTTAATCAAACCTGCTAGACAGTGCACATCAATACCATCAGGCACTATTCCATTATTTAGTTGGTCTCTTACATACTCCTCCTGGCTATTTTCTGCATTGATCCTGAAAATCCCTTCTGCCTGTTAAGGTGCATTTTTGGTTATGTTTCAGAATTTAACAAGCATAATAACGTGAAATTCATATGAGTGAAACGCGCACCTGAAGCCCTCCTTGCTCATAAAGACGCCTTTGCATGAGTAAGAGAATGGTAGGAACACTGTTCCCTCTGGAGTCATAAGAGCATTGCATTGACTCAGTAGAAACACCAAATACAGTTGTGCTGCAGTTGAAATTTGTAAACGAATTAAATTCCATCAAAAAATTAAGAAAAGGAACCTCTCAGAAAGAAATTAAGAAAAAAGAACATTCATAACAATTTGCAGCATCAACATATAACACCCTAGCTATCTTATCATTATTAATAGATCGATCAAGCATGAAGACAAACTTATGGTGGTCGACAAAAACTAGTAAAGAGATAATCATTAATCATGTAAAAGTTAGATCCACTTTAACTCTTGAATACTTGTATGTGGTTCAATGACCCTTTATAGCAATTCTCATAAAGTAGCAGCTAGCATTACTGAGCTCTCCACGAATAGTTGGTGTCAATTTTAAACATTCAAATTAGCTATTAAAATCCATGTAAGCCACCAATCTCGATGATTAAATCCTTTGACAGTGTTTCATGCATTCCCTGTAAGATACAGTGATTTGCAGAATTTGTCATGTCAAACTGAGATACTTAGAGAAGGATAACACATAGAAGTTCCACGAAGACTGTTATAAATATTTTCTTCCAAGAAAATGTATGATAGATGAATGAATCTAGCTCTTGACCACAATGGAACATTAACATAGTGAAAAACTCTCTGCGACGACCGTGGACGTAGGAGATCCATCTCCGAACCACGTAATTTCTGTGTGTGTTTTTCTGTGTTTCTTGTGATCTTTCTACTTCTGTTCTTCGTATTTCCCAACAGATTGTGAACACAAATCCTGGAGTTGAACCTTAGGTCATGATGAAATATCATATGCAAAGGTTCACATGTCTGTTAATTACCCATAAATCATTGAAGAAACTACTTAGGGACATGCTTGCGCATCACCGCATTGAAAAGTTCAAGGTAATCAAAGAATTGATGACAGATAAAAATAGTCCGGACAATAAGAATATAATTTCCATTTCACGTACATAGCAAAATCAAATTGTCGTTGGAGTACGAATTCTGGATAATCTATAAACAGGAAAGAGATAAAAACCACCAGGCAAGTTGTGTCTGAACTACTGTCCATGGTATAAAGGGAGTTGCAAAAAGTTGTGTTAAAGTACACGAGTAGAATGGAGATGCATAAATTCAAGCTATAACAAGCATAGAATTCCTTTGATATAAAGTAATGGCTAAGAATGAGGCAGAAGAAAACCATCAGAATGCTTGCAAATCCTGAATTTGTGACAAATATCTCACACTTGAACTCTCTAAAGTGAAAACCAAATGTCATAAAAAAATAACGCAAGTTAGAAATTGCCTAAATCCACCACATATCATTTGATATCAACTCCAGATTGATAATTATAAAGTTTAAATGGTTCCACAAACCCTGTTCATAATTTATGAACTCATTCCATTTAAATTAATGGACTAATTCCAGGTAGTTTGTAAATCTATGAAGTTGAAGAACTCAAAAGACAGCAAACGGCAGAATGAAGGCAGGAGAAGCATAAAGTTCACACCTTGCGCTGGGAACCCTGCGAGGGACCTCGGGCTCGAACTCGACAGGCAGGCCGAGGAAGCCATGGAACCTATCGAAGGTGACATGGGCAACATGTCGCACGTTAGTCGGCAAACCGATCTCCATCGAGCAAAGATCCTCGTCGCCGCCCCCTTCCGTCTTGCAACCCAGCAGCGACTTCCGCAGCACAGTAAGGAGCACTTCCAACACGGAAATCTGTTGCGCTTCTTCTTCTTCTTCTTCTTCCTCCTCCTCCTCTTCTCGGCGTCGTCGTCCAACTCCTCCCCTCCTCCTCCGCTCCCTTTTCCTCTCTATTACGCCTGTGCTGGCGCTGCCGCCGCTGCTCCCGCTACTGTGGGTATCGTCCTCCTCCACAATGCCACCGCTATAGGGGCTTAAAAGGCCGCTGGAACCATCATTTGGGCTGCAGGAAAGAGGTGATCTCCTTGGAGACGAAGGGAGCTGCGAAGGGGACCGGAGGACTTCGGTCATCGTTCGGTATTGCAGGAGATATGTAGATTGTTGAGGGTGGGCCAAATGAGGCTTAAGAATTGCCAAAAATAGTATAAAAATCCGATTTTTAGAACATAGGCTGGTAAAAGATCGGATCTTTCAGGAAATGGGCAGCGGCAGTTCGATGCCTGCTACTTTCCCTTGGAGTAAGAGGGCGATTTGCCCAGAACTTTTCCCGGTGGAGTTGGATTGAAGGAAGGGCTTCTCCTGCTGGTGTTGTTGCTGAAGGGACGTGGGAATCATAACTTCGGATTTGCAAATATATATTTCCTTCTTCCTTTCTCTGCTGGCTATGGGCTGGAGAGAGAGAGAGAAAGAGAGAGAGAGGGGAGAGAGAGAGAGAGAGAGCTTTTGTACAGTAGAAAAGGAGTCACGACGAAGTGGAGGAAGGAGGTTCTCTCCTCTGCAGAAGACTAGCAATAGATTTGGAGGTAGGAAGGACACAGTCCTTATGTTGGATTAAAGACAGATGAGCTGGGTTTGCACATCACACAGTGGTAATATAATCTGTACACCCTTTCTCTCACCTCCTACCTTTTGTGTGGAGAGAGAGAGAGAGAGAGAGAGAGAGAGATTTGGGGATAGTGGGCATTGGAATGATAGCGATAGAGGAGAAGGCTGGGGGGCCTAGAAACAAAATGTTAAAAATGTGATTACGAAGTGGGCTTTTGCAGGGCAAGTGTTACTCTGTTTAAAGGACTTGAATTGAATGGGTGGAGGAAGGGGCATTTAATAATTGTCCACTGTACATTCATGGCAGTGGCTTTGGAGAGAGAGAGAGAGAGAGAGAGAGAGAGAGAGAGAGAGAGAGCTATTTCAGGGTCATGAAGGCAAGTTGGGAAACTATTTAGTGCTGATAATTTATGTTGGCTAGCGTCAAAATGTAGCGTTTGACCTGTTGGTTGTTTTGAGCTGTGGAAAGAGAGCTTTAACAACAAAACAGAGAGAATTAATGAGAGATCAGGTTTGGACATTATTGTAAGATTATTACAGAAACCGTATAGCCTTAAAAATTAATTCACAACCGTGATTACAGATCGAGGGACAAGAATAATGGTACAGGGATTGGTATTAGAGGTGAATCAATTATGGTCTGAAGGTACTGGTACTACACAGCAGACCAGGTTCTATGCCTATCATTTAGATAAGCATCAAGACTAGTTGCTTAGTCTACAAAGAAATGCAACTTTCATATCTGATCAAGTTGAGTGATGTGCATGTCCATGAGCTCCAATTCAGACTTGGAAAATTATACTGTTTTTTAAAGAAGACAAATTCAGACTTGCAAAATATTACAAAGTGTGAGAGTTCCTGACAGCAATGAAATATATGCAGCTCGTTACAATCTGCTGCTAGCGAAGGTTCAAGCAAAAAAGAACCTGTCTTTTTTATCAGGGTCCAATTGGCTACCACAAGAATTGAGGTTACTGATGGATTCTGCAGAGCTTTGGATGGAAGTCACACACACACACATGTGCCATGCATGGAATGAGTTGTTGCTGTGCATGGTGGTGGCCCCTGGAGGGGGGGAGTTGAAAGGAGGATGTATTGACTTGTTTGTTCTAGTAGCAAGCAGCAAGTAGCAGCACCACGATCCAACAAAACAAGGCTGGATGGTTTGATATGGTTTTGATGATTGCATTGCATGTAGGAGATTCCTTACAAGGGACGTCCTCTTCTTCCTCCATCCATCCATCCATCCACCATTGTGAGTGCCATTGTTAGGTGAGTTGTGCTCCGGAGGAAGCCACCAAAAGCAGACAGCCAATGCCCCTCTTGCCCGGCCACCACAAAATGTCATCCACTGTTCCTTCCATTTTGGCACCACGTCTGATCGCTCAACCAAAGAACAAACGTTGAATTAGTCCACTGCAACTGTGCATCAACTTTTGCTCTGTCTCCACTCTCTCTCTCTCTCTCTTCTTGCATCCATGAACGTTTGCATCATTGGGGAGGGAACAGATTCCATGTGACAGACAGGAGTCCATGAACCGTGATTCTTCCAAGACAACAAAACATGCTATAGATTAAAGATTCACCATCATCCATAGAATGCAATTTTTTTACCGACGGAGGTTGGGATGGAGTGGTAAGCGGCTTATTTCCGCTTAAGCTGATCTTGAGTTCGAGTTCCTGTAAATCAACGGAGGTTGGGATGGAGTGGTAAGCGACTTCTTCCCGCTTAAGCTGGTCTCGAGTTCGAGTCTCTGTAAACGCAGAATAATCTCTGCTGAGAGCTTCACCCGTCAAAGTCAGACACACAATTCAGGGCGACATCGATCGAGATTTCAACGTGTGGCTAGTGCACATAATCGTTAATATTGTGTGAGTTGAAAAATCGACGTCGCTTCTTGAACAACAGGGTGACAACAACAAAAAATAAAAATTTGGTTACGCCAACTTTTTTTTTGTAACATGAAAGTTGAGATTCTAAACATCTTATTTTTTTTCACAGTTCTGAAGCCAACCAGTAAACACAGTAAGCACCAAATGTTATGTTCTAAACTTCTTTCTTTTTTTTTTTAGTTCTCTTTGTTGCTCCTTTTAATTGCGCGTGCGGGGGACTTCCTGTTACTTTTTTTTTTTGTTTTGTTTGTTTGTTGTTGCTCAGCTTCTTTTGAGTTATTATGGAGACAAAAGTTTTGATCAGTTTTGTTAGGAACGAGGAAAAGGTAAACGTGACAGGGTTCGTAAAAAAAGGTGTTTTTTTCTAAAAAAAGTGGAGGATGGTAAGAATTCAAAATTTAAACGTTCCCAAGCGGTGTTGGGGGGTAATTTCGGGAATTCGAAGAAGCCAACGGTAGGAAGATGTGGGTTTTGTGAATGCATGCATGCGATAACAAAAAGTTGCATAAAAAATTTGTGGGGTGTTGCGAGAATCGAACTCGCGACCTCTCGCACCCGAAGCGAGAATCATACCACTAGACCAAACACCCTTTTTTTTGGCAAGTTTTAAATTTGTCTGAATGATAGCTCTATCACACCTTAGTATGGATATCTTCACGTAGGTTCACAAACACAATATTATATTTTGAACCAAGTTTGATTCGCACGGATGGTTAGTGAATTTGCGTCTTGAAAGTTGAAAAGTCGAGAGTTAATAGCTCGAGTTCGAGTTCTCGAAATCATCAATTTGATTATGATTTATTTTCGTCGTCTCCGTTCGAACATCGAGTTAGTCGAGTGCCCGAACACGCAGGTGGAGTTCTACCCTTGATCCAAAAAAAATAATATATTTTGCTAGAAGAATATTCTAACATAATGAGAAGAATAAATATTGCGGGTTTGTTATAATATAGTTGCTTAATTAACCTTGCACGTTTTTTCATAAATGAGATTTTTTATTCAAAATGGTTTCACGTTAAATCTTTATGTTTTTTTTCTATTTTGATCATGCATTTTATCGTTCGAAATAATGGAAAAAATATATATATAATGAGAGAAGGAAAAGAAATGCCTCGATGGTTACAAACATCAAGTAAAAACATGGAGAATCAATGTCATCATGTGGTATAATTTATTTTGTTGAAAGCACATCTCATGTTGCATGGTTAGATGTTACAAAGCCCATTGGTTTTCATTTGAATGATTTGTAGGTAATTGGTTATTTCATACAAGGTTAAAGATATTGAGAAAATAAATTTTGAAAATAATATTTAGTTTAATACTTAATGATTATTAGTAGTTCATTTCATATTAAAGAAAATCGAGAGATTTTAAATTCAAATTCTATTAGAGTTTTTATTAGAAAAAACTATGGATTTTGAGTTAACCACCGTTACCGATCATACTTCGTTAGAAAATATTGTTAATAATATAAACATATGGATAAATTTTATAACAAGGGTTATAGACTTTTAACTGTAGACATAGTTTAAATTTTTCTTTTTTTATATGAAGAATTAATTTAAAGTTTATTTAACTTAGTTGATAAAAAATATTTAATAAATATTAACGTTGATAAGTATTTTAAGTAATGAATTTTATTTTAAAATATAAGTAGTTGCATATTTAGATAAAAATTTTAATAATATCAATAAATAATTACAATTTTTGTTAAAATAAATATTAATTAAAATATCTTTGAAGTTATATAATAATAATATTCAAAAAATTGAATAAAAGAGTAATATAGTTGATTAAAAATTAAGTCGATAATTTTAAAAATAAGCAGGGAGCTCATCTTATTTTTTTCAACTTATAAATTATTCTAACAACTTATAAGAATATTTTTTATTTATCAAATATAAATTATTTTTAAAATTAACTTGTAAGTAATTATAAACTACTTATAAGTTGAGCCAAAGATGCCTTGTGATTCTGATTCTTGCGTTAAAAAATATCATTAAATATGGATTTATGTAAGTGATGCCTAATAAATTGAATGTTGTGTCACCAACTTACTGTTTTTCTAAACTACTATAGCTAAATATTAATATTAATAATAATATTTAGTTTTTTTTATTTTAACTTTTTTTCTATCTCATCCACTTATTCAAGTTAAATCAATATTTTTTTCTCAAGAAAATTATATCAAAATGCTAAATTTATAATCAATTTAAATATTTGAAATCTTTTAGATAAAAATAAATGTTTCATCTAGATCTTCAAGTTTGAGTTTTTTTATAATAACTTAATCTTTTAAAATTGTTGATGGTTCATCTTAATAATTATTTTTATTAGATAAAATAACATATACCGAAGATTTGACATCTATCTTCATTGTTTTATACTATATGTATATGTTTAAAAGAAATAGCGTTTTATTTACGTTAAAAAACGAAAATGAGATTGTATGAATTTAATTATGAAGATCCCTTAATTGGAGAAGAATTAATATTGCATGATTTTATTTCCAATTATTATAAGTTGACGACTCTAATTGATGCATGCATGCATGCATTTTTTAATAATTTTTGGATGTATATGTACATGTATAAAAGTTAGCGATTTATTTACGTTAAAAATCGGAAGTGAGATTGTATGAATTCAAATTTGGAGATCCCTTAATTGGAGGAAGAATTAATATTATACGTGATTTTGTTCTTAAATGTTATAAGTTAACGACTCCAAATGATGCATGCATGCTCGAGCATTTAATTATGTTAAAATGGTTTGGAAAGAAATATGGAAATTTCAATGGATCAAAACTGCTCGCTTTTTATAACACATTTAATTCTTTCTTCTTTTACGTTGTTTCCATGCTTAATTTGATTATTATCTTCATTAATTGTTATGTGCATATTACGAATAATTGGTTCTCATTCCCTCTATTTCTCTCTCCGCTTGTTTTCTTACTCTCCTCCTTTTTCCGATCTCTTTATTCTTTAGTTTTCACACTTTCATATTTCCTTTATTTTTTTTCCTTTTTATTCTTCATCTCCTCTCTCCTATTTCTTTTAAATAAATGAAAATCACCAATTAATTCATTGGTTTAAGTGTTTAACTTCAACTACATGGACGGAACACAGAGAATGGGGCAAGACCATAAAAACGTAATAGCCAACCAATTATTTATTAACACGTATGTTAATCTTAATTATAAGATTATATATATATATATATATAATTAGGATTTATGATTAAAATCATCAGTATAAGAAATTACATCTTTCATATATAAAATATTCGTATATAAATAATTTTAATCATGAATCACAATCATATATTTACAATCACACGGTATAAATAAATAATTAGTTCACACAAATATTGAATACAAAATTAATTATATCAATTGAGTCAATTCAATCTGATTTTTAATAGGTTACAGTTGAAAGAAAAAGATTAAAAAATTAAAAAGATTCAATGAAAATGCTCCGTAGTTACCTACCTTCTCCAACTATAATGTGTATAAAAAATATTTAATAGAAAAATTTTTTTAACATTCGTCATTAATTTAATATTCTACAATTGAAAAGATAAATAATATAGTACTTTCTACTTAAAAAAATTAAATAGAGAATTTCTTCATTTTTTTCAAATTAAAAACACCTTATTAACAAGAAGAAATAGAAAAATAGGAAATGCTGTTAGTGGAGAGATTATGGAAAAGATAATCATAAAGAAGATCGGAAATTATGGAAAGATATTAACAAAAAAATTAAACTCGAAGATAAAAATGATCATCTTAAATGTTTATAATAATATTATTATTTTATAAAATTATAATAGATGTATCGATCAATTTTGATTTTTTAAGAAAAAAAAGGAGAGACGAGATGAAAGATGAAAACAAAAGAAGATACACGAGTGAAATGTGATGTCTGAGAAAAATATGACGGAGACTAGAAAATTGAAGAACAATTTACGGAGGAAAATTGTGAAGATGAGAAATAGAAAAAAGAAATAACAAAGAGTTCGATTAAGAATGCAAGACAGCGAGATACTATATTTAAAGCAACATGAAAAGCAAGGATAATACTATATTAAATTAAAAATTAGTATATGATATAGATCGAAAGACTATATTAAATTTAAAAAATTAAATTTGACCTAACTTATTTGTTGAATCTAAAGAATTTGCCCTGTCTTATAAACTTATTAAGCTACATATATATATATATAATATATATATATATATAATATAATATAAAAAAAATATTGTGTACTTTAGTACTTTACACATCTAATGCACCAAAATTACTAATAATCTTGAATAAAAATAATTTATTGTATAGCTTTTTATATAATTTTTTAAATTAAAATTATTAATAATCTTGATTCGTATTTTAAATATTCTTAAAGTTTTATAATATATAATAATTATATAAATTTATCTTATGGCTAATAAATTAAACCTAATATAAGGAGACAAATATGTATAAATAAAAAAAATTAGTTTCAAAATTGACTTATTTATTTAACAAAGCGAATCGAGTAAGATTTAAAATAAGTCAAATTATGATTTACTCACGAATGATCTCACTCTACCACTATATATGATTTTAATTTTTTTTAAAAAAATAAGAAAATTTCAAAAAATCATATGTATGTTTTATTGAAAATTATGAAAACCACCTAGACCATGAAGCTCATCGAATATTTCTTATGATAATGTTTTCACTTTTTAAAACCTTTTCTTCTTGAGTGCTAAATACGCTGATTAATAGAAAAGGTTATTCTGTTGAGATGTTGACCTTAGATTTAAACTATGAGCAAAGGTATGTTTTCCTTTCAATAAGAAACCGACTAATTATATATTTTTCAGTAATAATGGAAACAACTTTTGTAAAAGTCTTGTTCTTTTTCATAATAATACAGACCAGTTAAAAAAACAAGAAATGTAATTAATTAATTATACTGCTTATTTATCAATGTTAATATATAATGTTATGTAAGGAGAGATAACCAATCTTTATTGGTCAAATCTTTTTTTTTTCAAAAGAATACAAAAAGTGTTAGGATTAATTTTTTTTACCAATAACAATAATAATTCTGTTCCATTTAAAAAAGAGAAAATATGAAGTTGAGATGAAAGGAGGGGATGAGCCGAGAAAGAAAAAAATGAAATATGATTGAACTAGAATGATAAATGATAAAAAAAAGAGAAGAAACGAGTGATTGTAAAATATAAGAAGAAATGTAGTAAAAATATGTATATAAGGAAAACAACATATATAAATAATTTAGTTTTTCAAAGAAACACACATTTTGCAAATATGTTTTCTATTCTACATTTATTTATTTTAAATAAGTTAAATCAACCATTATATATATATATATATATATATATATATATATATTCCACACATCGTGCGGATACCATATTAATTAAGAAAATAAGTCAAAATAAATTAAGTAAATAAGAAATAAAAACAAAAGCAGTAGGGAGAAATTAGCTGGAAAGTAAAATAAACAAATATATTTGTGTAAAGTAAATTCGTAGCTTTGAAATGCATGTATTGTTACAAAAATTATAACTAATTTATTTTTTCCCCAAATATTTGCATTCATATTTTACATAAATGGTTCAAAATCCCATACTCAAAATACAACTTAAGTGAATCAGCTTTAAGACACAAGCAATAAATGAACAAACTAAGTTCATAATGAGAATCAAAATGTAGCACTGCGGTGTATATCTTGATTTGCAAACTAAGAAACCATTTGATACGAGATAATTCAGATAAATTATTAATAATTTAATTTAAAATTTTTAAAAATCCACTACATTATCATGTATCACTTATGGCCTGGAAAGTGTCTTTCTAAATTAGTAGTGAAATGAGATGCTTTTTTTATTAAATTATTTCTTCAACTAAAATTTTAAAATATTCATATTTTATTATAAAAATAATATTGTTCGATGTTATTTTTTGATTTCTTAAAATCATTTTACGAACAATTGATAATATAAAATCATATATTTAGTATAAATTCACTATTTTATTTATTTTTATCTTTTTATTTATATAAAATAATATATTAATAATCAAGAGTCTTTTAAAAGGTTTTTATTTAACAATTTAAATTAAAATTTATGTGATTAGTGCTTACCAAATACTATAACGTAATATTGCTGATAGTTTATAAAATATTAGTCTATTTTAATGGTGATCAAAATTTCTGGTTAATAAAAATGTAAATGCGCGAAACGACCCTAAAGGAATATGAGTATGATTATTATATACTGGAATTTTTTTTGTAAATTAAAAAAAAGGTTAAGCTGATAATAATAATTTATATATATTCGATACCAAACTTGTTACATATGCATCTTAATAATCCGTTTTGCTAAGTAAAGCTCATAACAATGATTAATTATTATGGCCACCAAATGAGGAGACCAATTCCAACCATAACAGCAGCAGGACGGAAGCGGACGGTCGCAGCAGCAGCAGCAGAACTGTTTACGGGGCGAGGCAGGATGATGGCGGCACCGGCGCCGGCGACAGCGCCAGCAGCGGCGCCGGTGGCAGTGCCCATGCCGACACCTGCTACTGTCGGAGTCCTGTAACCGCGTCCTGGTGACCCTCCTAAACCACCAGACGACCCTCCTAAACCTCCTCCGACGCTGCTCCGACCACCAGACGACCCTCCGGCGACGCCACCTCCTTCCAATTTATGAACAACACACGAAAGTTAGGACGTAGATGGAAAAAAGGAAGAATAATGTAACGCTCCGACTGTTAGATATCGTATGTACTTGATCCGTAGTTGGTGTCCTGGAGGCTGCGAGCTTGGAGATGAACCAAGCAGGAGAAGAAGAGAACCATTACCAGAAGAAATCGCCGAGCTCTGTTCATTGCAGTAGCTTGCTGTTTTCTTGACAACTCTCTTCCCCTCCACTGCCCAACCTTTATAGTTCTCAACTTTTGCTATCTTTGTTAATGGAGAACGTTAAAAGAAACTTTGTTTAGTTCTAGCAAACACCCCTAAAACATTGGTTAGATGGATGTTTTGTTCTCCATTTTTAGTTTTTGCTGTTAGGAATTCTTTTTTTGTTTTCTTTTGTTTTTTCAAGTGACATCTTTAACAGTTATTTATTAATTTAATAATACATCAATAAATTAGTAAGTAAAATAAATAATAGTAGAAGTATTAACTATGTAGATGTTGAGAATATATAGGGCGAGGGATCGACCAAGAATCAAAACAATGAATAAAACGAGAAAGAAAGATTGACACACATATTTTAACGTGGTAAAACCCTCTTGATCAATGTGAACAAGAGGGAAACATCCACGGGCAAAGGAAGTCGCCACCAAAGAATTTTCACTATGTCACAAGAAGAGAGTACATCGTAAAACCCTAACTCATATTTATAAGGGTCCATACCGCGGGAGGCTTCGCCCTCCGCACCCCCGTGGGAATAAGTGTAGGGCTACGGGCTCCGCTACCACCACAAATTTCTTTTTTTTCTCTCTCAATTTTTTTTATATCAATTTTGGGTACATGGTATAATATTTCAAGTCACAATAACAGTAGAGAACCAAGTTTATATAATTATAATTGATCTAGTAATATCTATTGTTTATTGCTATAAAATTTGTTAACTTTGTTTATTGTTTTATTTAACTAAACAATTTATAAATAAGGTGAGATAATAGTAAAATTAAAAGAAACTTTGTTAGTTCTAGCAACACCCACAAAAACATTGATTAGATGAATGTTTATTCTCCCCTTTTAGTTTTGGCTGTTAGGAATCTTTTTTTTTCAAGTGACCTTTTTAACAGTTATTTATTAATTTAATAATACATCAATAAATTAGTAAGTAAAATAAATAATAGTAGTAGTATTAACTATATAGAGAACCAAGTCTATATTATTATAATTGATCTAGTAATATCTATTTCTTTTGCTATAAAAATTGTTAACTTAATTTATTTATTGTTTTATTTAACTAAACAATTTATAAATAAGACGAGATAATAGTACAGTAGTAAATAAAAAAAATGTGAGATATTTGTTTTATAAAATATAGTTTTTAACTTTTGCTATCTTTGTTAATGGAGAACGTTAAAAGAAACTTTGTTTAGTTATAGCAAACACCTCCGAAAAATTGAATGTTTGTTCTTCTTTGTTCTCCCTTTTTAGTTTTTGCTGTTAGGAATCATTTTTTTTCTTTTTTTTTTCAAGCGACATTTTTAACAGTTATTTATTAATTTAATAATAAATCAATAAATTAGTAATTAAAATAAATAATAATAGTATTAATTATGTAGAGGAGCAAGTTTATCTTATTATCATTGATCTAGTAATATATATATTTATTTATTGCACTAACATTTGTTAACTTTATTTATTGTTTATTTAACTAAACAATTTATAAATAAGGTGATATAATAGTACAATAGTAAATAAAAAATGTGAAATATTTGCTTTAAAAAATATAAAGGTCTTAGATTTTGATTTGGGATTAATGGGTAAAATTTAAAATATTAATTATATATCATTTATATTAAAAAAATTAATTTACTATTTAAATTGTCAACTTTTATGACAAATTAATTAAATAAGTAAACTACTAAAAACTGATCACATAATTATAAAATCATAAAAGCAGTGACTTAATATTTTTCCTCTAAATAAAATATATTATAATACATAGATTAGATTAGAATCAGGATCTTATTACTTTATACACTGTGATAAATGATAATATTAATTAGATGTTGGAGCGCATATTTTTTAATAATATAATTATGTTTAATTCAATTCAACATTTTTAATTTGACTGTATATATTTTTTATTAACATAAAACTATATAAATAAGGTTAATTGAGTACTTCTTTTGATAATGTTAAGGTATTCTTAAATAGTAAATGATTTTTAATATAATCTATTTTTTTATCTTTCTAAAATATAAAATTATTATATTTTTATTTCTCATCGCCCACCCTTATATTGGGAGGTGGTATTCCAATTCCAAGTCTCCAACATATCCCATGGGGCCTTGACACTGCAGTGGATTGTTTAGCATCCAAGGCCCTCGAATTCCCACCGGACCTCACAATCCTGCAGCGTCCGTCCAGCTTAACATAATAAATTGAATAATGTTGGATGTTTTTTTTAGGGAGTGGTGTACATCCTTCTAAACTAAAGTTATTTGTGATATTTATATTAAATTAAATAAACTATTAATAATTTTAAAATTTTAAATTGATAAAAATAATAGGTTGATATTTTATGTTCTTACATTTTTTTACGTGTGGATTTGAAATTTGAATTTAGAATATCTGATTTTAATATCATGTTAAATTAGACGTGGTGTTAATAATTTTAAAAAAAAATCGATAAGACGAACAACACCTTTATATTTTATATACTTAATAATATAAAATAGTTATTTTATTTTTTGAATAGTTTAAATATTGTAATTGATAGAAGAATGTATGAGATGTGTGCTTTCTCCAATGTGAGAATAATTTCTTTTAGGCTATCATTATTTTCATTAAAGAATTGTGAGAAATATAAATCTTAAACTAATAAATTTTTGAAAAATATTTTTTTTATCTAATTGGCGTATAATTCTTTGAATACTCGAGAATGTAAAGGATGAGACTTTGTGAGAAAAAAACAATTTCTTATTTAAGAAAATGAATTTCATTTTTTCAAGTATTGCCAATTGTTTCAAGGCATATTTGACTTATCTGATAAAAAATATCTGATAAACACTAATGATGATAAGTATTTTAAGTATTGATACTTATTTTAAGATATAAATAATTACATATTTTGATAAAAGTGTTGATAATAATAATAATAAATAATTACAATATTTATTACAATAAATATTGACTAAGATATCCTTAAAATTATATGATAATAATATTAAAAAATATAGATAAAAAAGTAATATAGTTTGTTAAAATTAATAAGCCAATAACTTTAAAAATAAGCAGGGGAACTCTGCTTATTTTTTTTATAAGTAGTTACCTAAGAACTTATAAGTATATTTTTTTAGTTATCAAACATAGAGATTTTCTAAAATTTACTTATAAGTAATTTTAACCTACTTATAAGCTTAGCCAAACACACTCTCAGTCAACAAATATTTTTCAGTTGATTAATATATATATATATATATATATAAATAATATTTTCATCAAAATAAATAAAATATTATCGACAAATGGAATAGAATTTTATTCTACTTTATTTCGCCAATTAGAATGATTTACATAATAAACAATGAAGAGTAATTTTACCATTAATAAAAATATACTGAGGACCGATACCTTTTTTAGAGATAAATAATTCCAGCTTTTACAGGAATTATTAATTCTTAGCTCAAAATAAAAAAAAATTGTCGATTAGAATAAATACATTCATTCGTGAATATATAACTTATAACTTATAACTTCATTAACAATAATGTATGATAAAATTTGTCATCTCACATACAACAAAATAAAATCCCAACTCAACATACGTTAATGATCAACTAAACACAAAAAAAAAGTAGTTTTAAAAGCAAACCAGAACATATATCTTTGCTAATTAAGCTAATGAGAACAACATTAAGAACTAAGAAATAGTAACAATAATTAATATGGCCACCAAATCAGGAGAGCAATTCCAAGCGTAACAGCAGCAGCAGGAGATGAGAAGGGGACGCCGCCGGCAGCAGCAGCAGCACTCTTCTTGCCATTTCGGGAGTGCGCCGCGGCGGCTCCGACGCCGGCGCCGACGCCAGCGCCTATTATTGCCGGCGTCCTGTAACCGCGTCCTCGACCTCCGCCGCTCCGACCACCAGACGACCCTCCCGCGCGGCCGCCCCGCCCGCCTCCTCCTCCTATTCCTCTCAATCTCCTTACGATCGACATGCCCAGCCCTGCAGCAGCCTCCTCCTCCCCCGCTGCCGCCTTGAAGTCTGCCGGAAATAACACGAATCAGAACAAGAAGTACAACAGACTCCGGCAAAAAGTAGATGAACACACATAATAACACATAAGTTGGAAGGATTCAAAGTTAAAGCTTGATCTGATATCACCTGATCCATTGTTAGCAGCGTCCTGGAGGTTGAGAGCTTGGATAAGAAGGAAACAGGAGAAGAAGAGAACCAGTAGCAGAAGAAATCGCCGAGCTCTGTTCATTGCAGTAATTTCTTTGTAGCCTGTTGCTATGTTTTTTTTTTTTTTTTTTTTTTTTTT
>LTAE01000558.1:4517-18830 GCA_001647135.1 Pontederia paniculata
TATATATATATATATATATTACTAATATCTTGCCCTCCTAAGTTTTCATATCCTCAGTCCGTCCCTGATGAGCTAGATGAAGAATAGTGAGTCTATCATTTAACTTGATAAAGAAACAAAGAGCATATGATAGATATATGGATAATATTGGAGGAAGATATGTATGTTAAGATAAAGGCTCGTGATATTTTATTATTATCGTTAGCCTTTTATGCTTCGTTAACATTAAATTCTTAATTTTTTAAGTTTTCTTAAAATAATTATCGTTGGGATGTTCGTCTACCTCATTTAATTATCTAAAAAGCATGTCATGAATTATGGAGTCATTTCATGATTAGATGCATATTGACTTTGTTTGATACGACATAAAAATAATATCTATATTAACGTATAGTGTGTTGACTAAGTCAATACGATTATTAAGATGTTTGATAAGTATACTTAATAATAGTGATAAAAGATTAAAATTCAACATCTCAAGACATTTGCAAGACTAACATCTGGAATAATTATTAGCGTGTTGAAATTTATTTTTCAATATATTTTCAAAACATTTTATCATTATTTACTATTTTCATTAACATAGTTATTCTTTTATATCATGTGATCACTCTATTATTTATTATTATTTATTAATTTATAAAATATTTAGTTAGCTATTTATTTTATAATTATTTATTAGTATTACAATAGTTATAATAAAAATAAGTTATTTAATTTAGAATGCATATAAATTATTTAAATAATTATTAATATTTTTTTAGTCATTTTATGCGTATCAATCTAGTCAAACACTTTATTTGCCAAACACTTTTGTGAAATTTAATAATTAATTCGTTATTAGCTAGTCGTTAGTTTTAATAGCTAATCTCTGTCTATTATTAACTCTTAAAAATACTCATATATGCCAAACAATGCCGTTAGCTTCCCAAATAAAAGAGAAAGACATTTAATTTCTTTGTAGCAATTTATGAAAATTGTCTTGAACACCAAGAATTTTTTGAACTTTTTTTATTGTTCAATAAATAAATTCTGATAGAAGAGTGAGAATAAGAACAAAAGAATGAAAACATGGAAGGTGAGAGAAAATGAGAAAGATAATTGAAGTAAAAATTAGAAATATATATATATATATATATATATATATATATATATATATGTTGAAACAATTAGAAATATATATATATATATATATATATATATATATATATATGTTGAAACGAGAAAGTTAATTCATAAGAGATTTTCTGTTATGATTTACATAATTGAATATTGTGGATGTCAAGGACAGAGGATAAATATGCATGAGTTGGTGCATGGAAATATTTAAGACAATGACCCTTGGCATTTTAACTTTAAATCAGTGCCATCAATTTCTTATGTTAGAAGAAACAATGAATAATTTTTTGATGACCCTAATATTAAAAGATAAAAATAATATAATAATAATTAAATTATGACTCTTCATGAGATATCTATTAAAACATATTAAATGAAAGATATTAAATAAATTTAATGTGCATTTAAGAGAAGAGAGAAAATATTGAAATAAGTTAAAAATCGAGAAAAGAATACAATGAATAGAGGGAGGAGAGGCATCCGTTGCATATCAAAATTATGAGCTTAATGACGATGCTATCTACTTAAGTAAGTAACACCATATACATTACCTATATATCTTTAATAGTAAATAAATATTTTTTTTGTTTCATTTATTATTATAAATTTACTTATTTACTAATTATAATAATATAGTAATTATTTATTTATTTACTTATTATTATAAATAATTATTTATTTATTTACCTATATATCTTTTCATCATCTTATTTATATTAAAATAGACATCTTAGGACATGTGTCGTTTTCAAGTCGTGTCTGTACATCAACGCTAGTTGTGTCCTCGTCTATTTCTTAACACAATAATCAACGTGTTAGGGCAACGCAGTGTGTTATCAACTCGGTCCGTTTTCACGGCCGTGACGCTAGGGCATCTATCTATCTTCTTCGGCAACGCGGACCGTGTTCGGTCAATGCAGGTCGTGTTCATCTTATTCTTCAAAATATCATAAAATAATACTTTATTTCGAAACACAATTGTAACGTCAGGTGACGTCAGCTGTGTCCGTCTAAAACGACCGGTGTTAGGGTTCCAGCCAAAGACGTAGTCGTGTCCAAGGAGGACTCGGACCGTGTCTTGACATAACGATTCATGTCGGCGGACGCAATCCATGTCCGGGGTGGACGTGGACAGTGTCACACGCGGTCCGAGTCCCGCCATCATGTTCTTAATTAAAATATTAATTATTGCACATAAATTACAAAATAAATTCTGGCTGAATTACTTATTCGTCTAGGCAATTAATCATATAATAAACAATCTAATAATTATGTGGAATCATCTTTTTCTAGCATAACTCTAGCATGCAAATTATTTATCATGAAAAATCTATCTATTGAGATCCGCCTAATTACATACAAATTTTTGTACGGTTGTTCTTGATCTTCAACTACGTCCTCTTGATCTCCTCTACTACTCCTAGTCTCCTTTACGTTCTTCTAGAGATTTGGGCATAATTCTAGTATGAGAGAACGGAAGAGAGAAAGAGAGAGAAAACAAAATTAGGAGAGAAAGAGAGAGACCTTTTCTAGAGAGAGAAAACCTCACGACTAAATATGTGGGAGAGAAAAATAAAATTATGAGGTTCTCTCTATGATTTTATTTATATGCATAGGGATTATAGTTTCCTAGTTAAATTCAAATTTAAATTTGAATTCAGAGATTTAAAATTGATTTAAATATTTTAATTTAAATTTCAAATTCTCTATTTAAATTTGAATCTCGAGATTAAAATATTATTATTTAATTAAATGTGTTGTGCCAACATGAGCCGTGTTGGTCTATCCCAGCACGGGTTGTGTTAGTCTCAGGTGTTACACACATAATTTATTTAATTATTTTTTTCTATCACTTTACAGTATCCTCGGGGCTATGCTTTAATTGAATTGTTTCGCTGTGAATTGCACGTCTTCAAAATTCAAGTTAAAATATTATGTGAACCATTTAAACGAGGAGTAATTATTTTCTATTCCATATTTGCATCAAATGTTGGTTAACTATATACAAATTATAATCTAATCAAATTCTCATTTGAAAGTGACCTTTGGTTGGAGAATAAATATAGAAGAAATATATACATATTAATATTCTTATGTATACAGCTAAAAGTTAATTATAATCTTATTCCATTTAATACTTGAACTGACATAAATAAAATAAATTCTTATGTTTAGACTTATTTAAAATATATTATACTAAATTTTAATAATATCAAATGTACTAATAATATATTTTTAATAGTAAATGAACATTTATTTATTTATTTCATTTATAGGTTATAAATTAAATTATTTATCAGTTATGGTAACATAGTAGCTAATAATTATTTAATTAATTAATCAGTATGTTATAATATAATGTTATTTATATCGCCACATAGTATAAATTAATTAATATTTTAATTATATATAATTTATGATTGGTCATTATAATAGATAAAATGAAAAGTATAATAATATGTGTATAAAAATAAAAAAAATGAAATGTGATTAAAAGGAAAGAAAAAGAGTGAAATATAAGATATTCTTGTTTTTAAAAAGAATAAGATACATAGAATATATGGAAAAAAGATTATTTTATGATTTTATAGATGATTTTAAAAAAAGATGGATATAATCCTACCCTAGAAGGAGCTACAAATTGGAGCCACAACTTCTTCATCTTTGTCGGATCTCTTTGTGTCCTCGTGAATCATGACCTCCACCTTTTCTGTTTAATGAGAACTTGTATGTGTGGAGCAGTGGAGCTGTGGGTAGCAACAAAGTCTTGTGGATCTTCCGAGTCTACGGCATTGAATGAATAATATCTTCATACAAATTTAGTAGTGAATGCCAACAACCATCACAGATGCCTTTTTGTTGTTCTCCTAAATTAGTCAAAGCTTAGAGACACTTTGATGCAACAAAAATGGATTGCGATGCATGGAAGTGATTTTGATGGAAAAATTTGATTTCACAGTGAAATAATTTTTGTTTTCAGAGTACAATATTCAAGAAGGGTCATATATATGTGCACTAAATTTTGAAAGAGGGTATGGTGGCCATATTTTTCATTATATAACATCACACTTTTAACAAAATTTTCGGGTGTACAAATATTTGTACTCTAACACAACCGTTAATTTCACCGTGAAATAAATTTGATAGTGACATATTGAAGCTAATATATGACCGTTCATTAGTCAAGGACAATTATGATCCATTGTCAACCATTGGCCGGCTAATATTAATAGAAAATTTTGAAATCCACCTAACACTTCCATAATTAAAATATCTTAAAAAGTTCATAAAATAAGCGATCTAGCCATTAGGAGTGTGCAGAGAATTTGATTATATATATATATATATATATAATGTAATTTGTGGAGACGTCGGCTTGTAGTTAATTATAATTATTTATTTGTTTCTTCAAAGGCATGCTATGTGACACAATACAAAGATTTCAGCATCATCATATATTCGATGAAAAATCCAATCATGGTGATCGAATATAAAGTTAAACGGAAAAAATGACTAAGAAAAAAAATTTATTTGTTATTAGGTTTAAGAGATATTAACAGACGATGGAATGAAGTAGCAACTAATAAAATCAATAAGAACAGTAAATATGAAAATATTTAATGTTTTAACAATCTTGATATCTTGGTTTTGATTATTGAAGACGTAGCTTTTTTACTGAAAAATTATAAAATAGTCGGAGAAATAACTTTTATTGTGCCAAATATTAATTGCATTGAGTTATAAATGGAAAGTATGAGTTGGTGACTGCTGTTATTGTCTTGACAAATTCATTCACAATAATGAATGGCTAGATGCCGTGGGCATGTTTAGTTCGGAATATAGGAAAATGTGATATTAATAATTAAAAGTTCAAGAATGATATTAAAATTTTAAGAGTGATAATAAATATAGTCTTTATACTTTTGATTTATAAAATTATTTATTTATTTTCGGACAAAGCACGCGCGAGATAAATAGATATAATTGATACAAATTATACAATAAAACAGTTAGGAAAAATCGCATCAAATATTTTGGTTGACGAAAAGTAAGTTTTAACAAAACAAGCTCAAAAACTCTCTCAAATACAATTTTAGATGATAATCACTGTTAATGAAGTATTAATCATTGTTTTTCTAAAAGATAAAATTGTAATCTTGGTGTAAAGAGAGCCTCCTTTAAGAAATTAGATTCTACAAATATATTTAATCATATGAACGTTGCACGAGCAAATTAGAAAATGATGCTTGGTCTCAACTAATAAGATTTCAAAACATCAAGATGCAGCTGTTCAATGTTATGTTTCTTATGAACTGTATTAATATTGTAATCATAAATACCAAGATAAACGAAAGAGTCGAGAAACATGGTCTCCGTGACGATAAAACATATTGTCAAGATGGAAGCTATCAAGATTATAGCCATAGGAACATCTCAATTTTAATGTGCACAAATGGATAATCACATTAGACAACATATGAAAAAAAAAGTAAAAGAAACTCTTGCAAGTGAGCACTAATTTAAAATTGGTCATTGTTATGAAGGTTTTGTTACCATCAAACTATTCTTGATCCTGACAAACAAACTCTACACAATAAAAAAATATTAGTTTAAAACAAATGAGAAGGATGTTTATGATGGTATTTATTTTTTTTTTTAATTTGTATAAGTGTGATTTTTTAATTAATTTTTGTTTGCTCTAACTACATCACTAATATGATATTTCGAATAAACAAACGAAACACATAAACTTTGAAGATTCAAATGATTAAATTTGAAATTATTAATTCTTAATTATGTGATATAATTTTATTATCTAATTATTTCAATCAAACTCGTTTGATTTTTTTTAAAACCGGAGGACAATATCTACTCATACCAAACTAGAGATTTACATGTCACATAAAAAATACTAAGAATATTTAAGATGATATTTTTTAATTTATATGTGTAATTTTTTTAATTTAAATTGATATCTCAAGTTACTAAAAATTTTCATCACTGATGAAAAATAAATTTTAATCAAATTTAATAATTTCAAAAATCAAATTAATCATGTTAAAAATAATTCTGCTATTCAACTCTATCATTCTAATTGAATTAAATTTCTTTTTAAAAAGGGGGGACAATATTTACTCATACCATCATAGAAAAAAACTAGAAATACACACAAATCGGCAGAGCGGACATGTCACATCATCTGGCACCGCCCAGCACACGTGGCGTGTTGTGAGTGATGCGTCGGACGATTAGGAACTGTAAGTCCAATAATAGCCACTTGAAACTGATATCATCTGATTTTGCTTTACCAACATATTTTTTAAAATTTTTTTTCTATCACAATATCAGACTCATCGATAATTCAAAATTACTAACACTCGAACTAATTCGATGATAACTAAATTGAGAACTCATGATTCGAATTCGAGATTATTAGCTTCAGTTCTTTCAACTTAAAACATAGACCCACTATTCATATATGACAATCAATTTAATTAATTTATTTTTTATTAGTTTTTAAACAAAAAATTCTTTTTTGCAATACAAAAGGAAACAACCCCCTCTCACATTTATTTTTTCTAGACAATCAATTTTAAAGGGAGGAAATTAATTATTTCCACTTTTTGGCATGTACTGCACGATTCGACCGGGCAACTGGCACCCGTTGGTCACCACCACCAACGACGCTCTGTAATATATTATCATCGTCTCCCCTGTTCATTGCTCTGCTTGTGTTACTGTTCTGTGTGTGTCTGTGGAGTTGTTGAGGAAGAAGACAGAGGAGGAGAAGGTGAGCGAGAATGCCGATCTCTAGAATTGCGTTCGGGACGCCGGAGGAGGCGACTCACCCCGGTGCCCTCAAGGCGGCCCTCGCCGAGTTCATCAGCACCTTCATCTTCGTCTTCGCCGGTCAAGGTTCCGGCATGGCCTTCAGTGAGTCACTTGGTTCAGAGAACTCGTCCTCTCTCTCTCTCTCTCTCTCTCTCTCTCTCTCTCTCTCTCTCTCTCTCTGCATCTCCCTCTATCTCTAAAGTTTTACTGCTGTTACGAACGAGTTAACAGGCAAGCTGACCAACGGCGGAGGGACGACGCCAGCAGGTCTCATAGCGGCGGCGCTGGCGCACGCCTTCGCGCTCTTCGTGGCTGTGTCCGTGGGCGCCAACATCTCAGGCGGCCACGTGAACCCCGCCGTCACCTTCGGCGCCTTCATCGGCGGCAACATCACACTCCTCCGCGGCATCCTCTACTGGATCGCGCAGTTACTCGGCTCCGCCGTCGCCTGCTTCCTGCTCCGCGTCTCCACCGGCTGGCTCCCCACCGGCACATTCGGCCTGTCCGGCGTCAGCGCCTCGGAGGCGCTCGTCCTGGAGATCGTCATGACCTTCGGCCTCGTGTACACGGTCTACGCCACCGCCGTCGACCCCAAGAGGGGCACCCTCGGGACCATCGCGCCCATCGCCATCGGCTTCATCGTGGGTGCCAACATCCTCGTCGGCGGGCCCTTCAGCGGCGCGTCCATGAACCCGGCCGTGTCCTTCGGGCCGGCCCTCGTCAGCTGGTCATGGGAGAACCAGTGGGTCTACTGGGTCGGCCCCCTCGTCGGCGCCACCATCGCTGCCGTCGTCTACGACGTCTTCTTCATCGACTACAGCCACGAGCAGCTCCCTACTGCCGATTACTAAGTTCACCGCGTCCTCTTATGCTTGCTGTGTGCATGGCTTCTGCTGTTGTTTCTGAGTGCCTTCCAGTTGCTTAATGTTTCCTTCGTCATCGGTTCCACTTGGCATTACTGTTTGTTTTGGCTCTTGTTCGTTGGAGAACTTTGTCCTAAGATTTCTAGAATCCTAAAATGTGTGAGGATGGTGTTCAGCTTATTGATGAGCAATATATTATTCCAGTTCTTGTCATGTTCAAATGATTCATATTAATCACTATGACTTCTAATCTATATATGCATGATAATAAAAGACCAGAAAATTAGAACATAAGAACAATTTTCTAACTTCCACTCGTTTAACATTTTCAGACAACAAGATCAAACTATGATGAACTGAATGAATGAATGAACAATGAGTCTACAGTTTCAAATCAATTTGTCCTAATTAGTAATTTGTTTAGATCTTGTTGGTACCAATTCTTTAAAGGGGAAGAGATACTCATTCAGTTTTCAGTGTTCAGACAGAGGATGGAAAAGAGTATTCATTTAATTTAATATAAACAATTTTCAATTAATTAGGAAAAAAGAAGTTATTTTTTATATGTTCTTTAAAAAAATTGCTATTCAAACCAGGAAAATGGTTGCTACTCCTTTCCCACATTCTAAGGAACATTGTATAAAAAATTAATCTTTCAGGTCTAATGAAGTCCTAGAAATAATTTTAGTCAAAATCAGTAATATTTTATTTTAAAATAACAATTAAAGGTTATCATTATTCATCTGATTTTTTGAACTAAAATTTCAAATAATCTTAATTAAAAAAATTATACACCCCTTAACTTTAAGAATAAAAATCAATGAAACCTTTAAGAATAAATTTCGGACAAAAATTGCTAGTGGTTAAGATCATTGTCTGTTATAATGTTAACAGGGAACCTTAAAACCCCGATAAAAAAGAAATTCTCAAACAATTCCATATTATTAATGCATGAAAAGTCTCCTCATTCTTAATTTCTCAAAGGGCATTGCTAAATTATCCTTCTAATATGTTGGAGTTGCAGGAGAGAAAGAGAGATTCCAAACAATGGATTAAGGCTCTCGATATAAGTTCATTTATGTTTTATAGGTTCTGTGCTCGTGATCGTCCGCTCTATTCAATTTCGGTCATCCATGATCGGTTAACGCCACAATTGTCATCACCTTCCAGTTTTAGATTCCACCGTGTTTTACCTGCTTCACTAACGTTCACGACCAGCTCACATCAATTCGAATGTATCCATTGACACCTTAGTTGTGTGCTCTCGTGCAATGCTTCATCAAACACCATAGGTGATGGGATTTGCTGGTGACATCGATTTGATGGCATTAATGCACCAATCACGAAATGACCTCGACAATTATATATCATACAACAATCTCTCAATTGATCATGGATGTCACTATATATCACCACTCCCACTTTTAATGCAGAGTTTAATTAGAGATTATGTCTTTAAGTTTCATTATTCGTAAATACTTCATTCTAACTCAAATATTCTTGAATATCATCAAATCCACATGCTAGTAGTTGCAGTCAATAAATAAAATAAATATCAACAAAATAACTGCACATAGATTAATGACACTTCCTTCTTATCAACTATGCATGAAGGTTATCAGTGCTTGATATTATCACAATAATAGATAGTAGTCCTTTGATTAGAGCCATAGTTCAAAAAGAAAATGCTTGAGTCATACTCCATGAGTATCTATTCTACCACAAGTAATATACTCATCCTCCTATTTGTGTTTAGTCACACAACTTCATTTTTTGCTGCTCCAAGAAAATGATTGCATCACCCAGAAGAAACAAATGACCTAATCTGGACTTTCGGTCGTCTATTTCATTTTCGAAATTCTCATATGAATATCCTATTAAGTGTATCAACTTCATATGTCAATCTTCATTGTATTGTGCCCTTCATATATTTGTAGTATTCTCTTAATGGTCTCTTAGTGGGCATTCCTAATATTACTTAAAATCTGCTAATCAAACTTACCGTGTAAGCCAACTCGAGCCTAGTACAAAATATTCGTATACATCAGACTACCAACCACTTTTGCATAAGATTCACCTAATGTTCTTACATTGCATCGTGACACTAATTTTTACTAAGTTTTTCCCCAATTACTAATGATGTTTGTGTAGAAATGTTATTTTGTATTTCTAACATCCCCAGTACCTTATTAATATAGTGTTACTATTTTAAAATCAAAATTTTTCAGTTTTCGTCACGACTAATTTTAATGTCAATACATAGGATGGTTCTCCCACGTTGGTTATTGCAAACCATTTGCTCAATTTATTCTTGATTTTATTAAACGTTTTTACATTTTTCTTAAATAGTAAATCATTCAATGATAATCTCACAAAATCACTTGTATTTTTTTTATATATACACAATGATTCGAGGTAGAGAGATGAAGGAGCTAGTAGTCATGAGTTCGAGTCCCATAATCACTAATTTAATTAGGGTTATAAATTAATTTTGCTCTTATCCGAATATTAAATTAATTAAATGCTAATAGCTCTGAATATCGATGAGTTAGTCATCGAAAATAAATAATGCTGGTGATTGGATCAGCTAGCGACATCAATTCGATGGCGTTAACACTTCAATCGTGGAGATGACCTCATCGGTCATATATCATACAACATAATTGATATATGTAATCGAAAAAAAGCTTCTAAATCGTTCTAACTCTTTCTGGCATATATAATAATTATATAAATTTTAATAGAAAAAATTAAATATGTAAGTATTAAGAAGATGGGGCTAGGAGCTAGGATAAAGTATTGTTCTTCCTAAAGCATATACTTCCGTATTAGAATGCTCGGTTGGTGGCATTTATGAGGAGGCACATGCATCGTCCTCTTTTCACTAACGTTTTATTTGAACTTAAATTAACTTTGTGTTTGATTTGATGAAAATTAAAGAAAATAAATTCGACGAAAGCGAATTTAAAAAAAGTACTTTTACTAAAAACATATTTTACTATATTTGATGGATATACTTGAAAATATAAAAATGAAATGTATTCTCTGAATTCTAAAGGAAAGGAAAATAATTTTTCATTTAAAACCGGAAGGTTTATTTTTTCAAAATTTAACATATATTTTAAGTCAATTTAAGAACTTCTTGATGACTAGCATATTTTGAGATATAAAACAATGTGATGAAATTATTTTCTGAAACAAAAAGCATTCATCGACACAACACAACACAAAAGTCAAAACTCTTCTTTTCTACACAATCTTTGATTCTTTGGTAAACAAAATTGATAATTAGTGGTCGAATAATTAAAACGACAATATTTTAGTGTTTACAACTTAGAATTTAACTTCAAATTAAAAATATATTTTTTTAAAACCAATATCAACAATTAAGTTGTATTCATTTCGAGTTCATAAGTGAGAACTCTTTTGAAGTGTGTATGTCTACTTCCTAAAAAATGCTTACTATTTACATACAAGCAAAAAAATATTTGACAAAGTAATTATTATGTCATTTATTTCTTTCTCAAAATTACATTTTCAAAAGAAAATAATGTGCATCGTGGTGAAGAAAATTATATAATTCCATTTATATTTGAATCCCATTGTAACAAAAGTATCATATTATATTACAAAAAATCTTAGGTTGCTTGTCTTTGAAGAATAAAGGCTCGAATGAACTTATGTTACTCATTTTATATTCAAAATCACGAGATATGGAATTGTTATTCATCAAGGATAAAGGAGAAATAATTGATGAGAGACTAAAATTGCTTGTCATCTATTGTTAAAAAGATAAATATACGTTGTTATTTTTTATTGAGTTAAAATTTTAAAATTATTGATAATATATCTAATTTAATATCATATTAATATTTTGTTATTATAATTTTCCTTTTTAATATCTCGCATGACGAACAAGGGCGGATCCACATATAGTGCTTGGGCCTCGGCCCTCTCCCCAACTTTTTGATATAATATATATATATATATATATATATATATGTATATAATACCTATATACTAGTAATTATAGTCAATAAATAAAATAAATATTAGTAAATTATCATAATTATTTAATTAGTATAGTGAATAGGTGATTTTGCCTAACATCTAAAGATTTAAGTGTAACACCTCAGATTTTGTAAATAAATAAAAATAAAATAAATGAGAGATAGGATAAAATAAGGAAAGATATAGTTGGTTAATATTAGAAAAAGAGTTTGAATTGAAATCAAATTGTTATATTTCTTATCAATTAAATATTCTTAATCCTATATTAATTATTTTTAAAGGAATTATAATCATATGAAAGATTTATCTTATGAAATTATAATCAAATACAAAGTTATTCTTGAGAGTCCTAATTGTATTCAAATTTCATTTATGGGTGAATTTTCTTTTCTATAAATAGTACCCAACCTCTCCTCTCATCCCACAATTCTTTCTCTCTCAAACCCAAGGCATCAGATATTCTTCCTCTCTCTCTCTCTCTCTCTGTGTCGCGATTCATGGAGGACCAAAATGGATCATGTCCAAACGCGACGGGGTCGTATTGTACAAGAAAAGAAACAAGACGGACAGTGCACACAGATCATTTTTCAACCAATTGTGGAGCATCGTGAAGACATAGAAAACGAACCGTGTCAGGGGAGGACACAGACCGCGTCGCGCTTGCTCGTTCGTGTCGTTTCATCATCACAGAGAACACAACCGATACACAATTGAGGTATGTAATTAGGAGGATCAACTTTAGAATTTTTCATATATGTATGATAAAGTAAAAGAATAATTAAAAAAAATAATGATTTAATGAATAATCTGCACCTGCACATATCGTGTTCCCCATGACACGGTTCGCGTGCCGGCATGAAACACGCCAAGGGCGGCCGCGTCACCTTGACACGAGCCGTCCCAACCGCGTCGGTGCCTTGAACAAAACAGTCCGCATGACACGGGCTATGTTCTGTGAACTCTGATGAAGCTATGAAACGATCGCGTCCCTTCCGACGCGTGTGGAGCGTTTTTCCTCGAATAAAATATGAACTCTGAAGAAAATGGTGGACGAAACGGTATGTGTTATCCAAACACGATCCGCGTTGTCCGATTGAAAAGACGTGATTGAAACATGTGTTTTGAACACGCTTAACTCGGGAAAAACACGGGCTATGTTACACCTGATGCGGGCTGTGTCCGGGATGATTGATATTATGCTTGATTTGATTGAACTTGATTGATGTAGGGTTAGTATACTATCTCGTGAACTTAGCGTAATAGGTAATGAAGAGTAAAAGTTAATAATTGTGTTTGAACTTGTAACATGAAGAGGAAGGCCTCCGGGGGACTGAGAGATTTATCCCTACTGTTACTGTTACTGTTACTGTTAAATGGTTTCTAAAGAAACAACAATCAATTCTTCGTAAAGTATTGTTGATTTCTTCTGGATCAACTGTTACTGAGTCCTTTGGGACTACTGTTATTAAAGACTGATTGATGGATCTAGGGTTGACCCCAGGGCCTAGCTAGCCATTATGACGACAGGTTGCTAAAATCTTCATGTACTATTAATTGTTCATTATTGATTGAAATAAAAGATGCTATACAAGATGAATGAAAAGAAACATAATGAACTGGGTCTGAACATACTAATGTCTTGTACACCATGAGTTAGTGTAGTTGATGTTCTTGTCACTGTTACTGAACTGAAAGATGAAAGAGATTGTTACTAATAGGCTGATGTCACTGAAAGAAAGAGGTAAGTAAAGTAAAGGAAAATATAAAGTAATTGAAAGTAAAACCAATGTTTATCAACATGATTGTATGATAAAATATGATTTTCTTTACTTGTATTTTCAATATGTTTACCCTATTGAATTATTATTCTATACATATTAGGCTTCATAGCTCATAAGAGGATTGTCTTCCCTGCATTTTGATCCTGCAGACAAATATGTATAATATATAATGATTGCGCAGCGGTATCATGATAGTGTTCGTGATGGATGGCTTGTATATGGCATATGCATTGGTTATAAGTTGAGTATTGACTTCCGTAATGATATATTTACAGTGTTGACCAGTGGGTCGATAAAAAAAACATTGATGTAACACGGCAGCGTCCTTAAAGTCATGATTTTGCCAGATGATAAGGTGTGATTTTGGAGCCGTTACACTAAATTCAAACTTTGGTTCTTCTCAATTTGTTGTTATATATTTTGGCCTCATTTAACTTTTCTTTCTTCCATAAGACGGAGATGTTAAACATCTATAGTAGCTATTTTCATTTTAAAAATATCAGATTAATAATAAAAAATATTATGCTATAATTATTTAATTTAAAAGTCAATTTAACAATGAACACCGTTAATTTTTTCCTTCTCTAAGTCGTAATCTTTTACCTTTTTTTTCCTGCCACGTTCCTCTAATTCGTCCATCAAATTAATGCATATAAAAATCCATAATATATATATATATATATATATATATATATATATATATATAT
>LTAE01000558.1:26867-60404 GCA_001647135.1 Pontederia paniculata
GTGTTTTGTCCATGTGGGACTAACTTTCATTATCATCTTCATCTGGGGCCTTACAATCTTCCCCTCTCCGGGGCTCAACGTCCTCGTTGAGTCGACCCACATGGTTCAAGTGAGCACGCGAGGTTGGCTCTGATACCTTCTGTAACACCCCCGATTCCATTCAAGATATTGTTCGCTTTGGGCCCATATGGCCCGCACGAATTTAAAACGCGTCTTGAATGATAAGAAAGAGTGCTACATATAAGCCCATGACCACCTCCGTGTTTTGTCCATGTGGGACTAACTTTCATTCTCATCTTCATCTGGGGCCTTACATAAATAATCAAGATTAATCAAATATGGATGAAATTTCAAATTCGTCAGCTTCTATATTTTTTAACTTTATAAAAGATACTAATGAACATCTCTAAGATGGTTGTGAAAAATAAAATATTTTGTTGGCAGTGTCGCAATTGATGAATTTAAAATCATAGTACAAATGAATGAAAAGTGCTTTGATAGAATTATTTGCATTATTAAGAGTATGTTTATTATATTTAAAAAAACTTTCAGCAAATTTCTACATGTGCAAAAGAATGATAAGTGAATTTGGCATATAATACTAAAAGATTGGTGTTTGTCGCAATCATTGCATGTCGTATTACAAGGAGGATACAAATTTTATAAGTTGTCGTGTTTGTAGAGAGTCTTTATTCAAACTTGGAAAAAATCTAACACTAGTCAAAAGGATATTATTTTTTCAACATTTAGATATTTTCCTTTAGTCCATATATTACAATATATGCTAAAAATACTTCACAATTTATGTGTTGACAATATGAGGGAATGCGTAGTGATCCATTAGTTATAATACATTATTCAGATGTAGAAGTTTGAAAATATTTTGATACAACTTATTCCACATTTGCATTAGAAATTCGAAATGTTAAATTGGATCATTGTACAAATGGTTTTAATCCATTCGATGGTAGAATGAAAACTTATTTGTGCCGATCGGTTTTTGCCACACCTTATAATTTACCGCCAAGTATGCGTATGCAACGAGAACATAATTTTTTACTTGCATAATTCCTGAACCAAGATCGCCAAGTAAGAGAAGAGATGCATACTTAAAGACTTCTTATGGATGAATTGAAGATGTTATTGAATGATGGAGTTTAACCATGACATATAAAAAAAGTAAAATTTCGTAATGAGAGTGACTTTGTAGTGGGGTATAAATGATATTTATGCATACAAAATATTAAGTGGTTGGAGAATTAAAGATAAACTTGCTTTTCTAATTCGTAAACGCGTCACAAACTCATTTTATTTGAAGAATGGTAAAAAAGTGTGTTGGTTTGATTGTCACCAAATTTTGTTACTTATTGATCATTCTATCTATCCTGATAGGAACTCTTTTACAAAGGCAACTACAAAGAGCAGATTACCACTAAGCAGGAGATCCTATTACATTTGGATTGAAGTCACTATCTAGTAAGCAAGAAGGATATGAGATTACTCATAATAGAGAAAAGAAGAGTATTTTCTCGAAGTTGCCTGATTGGACATCTAACTTACTGCACCATAATTTGAATGTTATGCATTTTGAGAAAATTATTTTTTATTATATTTTAAAAACAATGATGGACATTAAAGGCAAAATAAAAGACAATGTCAAATTGAGGGAGGACTTGAAAGTTATATGTAAGCGTCTAGAATTAAAATTAGTTCATGACAATGGAAAATGTATGAAGCCAAAAAGTCACTTACAAATTGTCGAGTGATCAACGCAAGATTGTTTTTTAATGGATAAAATAATTAAAAAAATTTTGATGGATATGCATCTAATATATCTCATTGTATAAGTGTCGACGAAGGTAAAATTTTTACAATGAAAACTCATGAATTTCATGCATTTATAAAGAGATTATTGCTTATTATCTTATGAGAATTTTTGCCTAAATCCATATAGGGTGCCATCACCAAATTTAAAATATTTTTTAAAGAATTATGCTTCTTTAGAATCCATAAGATGACATGGTGTGTCTTGAATCGTTGATAATAATGATTTTGTGCAAAGGAAAAAAAAATTCACCATCATTTATTGATGTTATTGAACACTTGGTTATGCATCTTCCATATGAAGAAAATATTGTTGGTCATGTATAATTTAGATGGATGTACTCATTTTAGAGATGGATGTTATATCTAAAATAAAAAAATAAGGCAAAGATTGAGGGATCAATATGCGAAGCATATTATTTAGATGAGGATTCTAATTTTACATCATTATATTTTAAGCATACAATTCAAATTAGGCATACTCAAGTTCCAAGGAACGATGATAGTAGAGTTTTTCTTCTAAAGATTGCTTATCACTTTCTAAATTTGTAGCTCGACCGATAGAAAAAGCACAAAAATTTATATTAAATGACAATAATTTAAGCATTATAGAGAATTATATCTTCGTCAACTATCGTGATGTGGAATCATATCTAGTGTAAGAATCTATCACTAATTAATTCTTATCGATAATTATATAAAATTCGAATAAAATTATATATTTTCTTATTTATTATAGGAAAGTTGAGACATATCAAAGACATTTGAATTCTTATATCACATATGATCAAATTTTACAAATTCGAGATAAACAATTTTCTTCTTCGATTAAACATCAACTATATAAGAATCTTTCAACATATAAAAAAAATAGTTTGTTACGACTAATATATAATATTTAATAGATATGAACGCTGCAATTCGAGAGTTGCATATTCAAAATTTAAGTTATAGACTATCGAAAAGAATGATCACTTACAACTGAATTATTGTCAATGACTATAAGTTTCACAAAGAAAGTTATGAAAGCAATAAATCTATAATTAATAGTGGCACTTTGTTCATGATTATTTTTGCGGTAAAAAATGAGTTTGACTATTATGAAATTATCTAATAAATATTATAGTTGTCATACCTAGGACAATATTATTTACGTATTACGATGTTGATGGTTTGATCTGCAAAGTGGGATTAAAATTGATTCAGTATATGACTTTGTCGATGTTCAACATAAGTTAAAACTTAATTCAAACGATCCATTTATTTTGGCACAGTAACTTTATTTCACCAAATATCATTTGCTTAGAAAAAAGGATCGACGAAAGGTGGGCAACGTGCAAAGTAAAATATGAATCTTTAATGGAGAAAAAATGAACGACGAAGATGTGACGACTGACAAGATGATTACTACAAGATGATAATGTAATTGTGATGACCAATGTTATTGAGGAGGATGAAATGACTATATTGTTTGATGCAGATGGTCCAATAGAAGAGATTAACATAAATAAGACGCACTCTTTATTAAATATAGAAGATAACAAATTTATTGATGACGACATCATTAGTAATGAATAATTGAACCCATTAATGAAGATGAATTTGATTCATTGTCGAGCTACTTAAAGACAATTTTTTCACAATATTTTATTTACAATTTTTTACTTGATTGTAATATATATACTTTTTTTAGGTTATGCCTACTTGTGGAAGAGGACGTGGTATAGCTCATTCCATGTCTAGGACACTTGAGCACAACGAGGCACACTCCGACGCTTGGTAATTAGATAGTTATTGTTTATGTCATTGACTTTTTTTATTGAATTATTTTACTATTAACTTGCACATTATGTTAGATGGTTCTTCATCGCAACAACCATTAGTCGTCGAGCTTGAGCATTTGTCATATGGGGGGTAATTACTCCTAATGACATTACAATTGATGACCCAAGGAAGCCGTAAAGTTTAATATTTTTAAAATTTGAAATATTATTTAAGTTTTATTGATATTATTTTTTTATTTAGGACTACTTTCATATCAGGATATGTTGTTAGAAGAATCACTAATATCGTCGTTAGGCATCTCCCTATTGGTGCACCATCCTTGAAACAAATTTCAGTGGGCTTTAGAAAAGTCATGTACAATTAATCCATGATAAATATAAATTTGAATATGCAATATACTTTTGCTATCAAATAACTAATATTTTTCTTGTGAATGGCAAATTTAAATTTAAAGGTCTCCCTGAGGTGATTGGTATTTGATACAACTAGAAAGTTGTTTTCATTAGTTGTGAGCAAAAGATTGATTGGTATCTGATACAATTTTCATACAACTACACTGAAAGCAATTGATGTTAGTATAATAGAAGCGAAAAATAATCCACCAACAAATGTAGCTGAGGACGTTTGAGCAGGTAAACAAAATATAACAATTATGCTTGAATCATCAAAGCATACAATAAGATTAGCTGGATTTGTAGAACATAAACAATGCATGATATTTTTTTATTAGTTACATATCAGTTTTATAATGATATACCATTAATAGTATTTATTACAAGAATACGATAAACAAAGTTAAATCAATTATCGAGACTTATACAAGAAGATGCACATTAATAAAAGTACTAATAACATGATCTTATGAGCAGATAATGTTTTGGCATATTTTATTAAGTGTTTATACTTTTTTAGTTCATCGATTATTTGTTTTGAAAATATGTTTTACTACTATGAGGTCATTTATTACAATTTCAAGAGAGTTATGATTTATTTATGAAAGAGAAGTATTTGTCCTCATAGCCTCCCGAGTTCGATGCAACAATATGGCATGAAGTCGTAGGACTTACTAGCGTAGGGAGACTTCGTGGTATAGGACCGATGCTATCTTCCGTTGTGAGCCCTCTTATTTCTAATCATCCATCTAGTCCCTCTGATTTCGTTTGAAGATATAAGGATTGTGGTTTATGAGTGGTTAGAGTCTTGATGCCATGTTGGAGAAGTACTTTTAGCAGTTTTGTGATAGGGGTGCTCCATATTCTATACGACATCATGATGACGATGAAGATGTAACACCCCCAGACGACCACCCCACCATGTGGCAGAATGCCCTCCTGGGTGCGCTACGACATACTTCATAAATCTTGACTAATAGGTTGACTAAGAAGACTTGGTCAACAAAATGCAGAAGAATTAAAAACTTAAGAAGTTCAAAACACTTTCTATAACATAAGAAAAATATGCGGAAGTCTTACATAAAATAAATAGTCTCAAAAGTCTAACTAGAACAACTCAAATAAAAAAACTAAAGAAGGAGACACTAGTAGGATCAACTAGACATGTGCAAAGTCCGCCACCACGAGCATCTGTCATCGCATGTACCACCAACATCCTGTACTGCAGACTACTCACATGTAGGATCCAATACAGGGAAAAGAAATATCCATGAGCTATGAAGCTCAATATGTAAGGTAATCAATAGATAAGCATGATATGATAAATAAAAAGCATATGAATAAGCTAATGATAAAATCAAAAGGTTGATTATTCATTTTTCTTAGTTTTCTTACATTTCTTACTTATCTTTCATCATCTTATCATCTTTAACTTAACATCTTTTATAACTTTACCTCAAGAGTGAGCTATGGCTAGGGCCAAACATCAATCACTCAGAGTACTTTACATACTTTCTTTCATCTTAAGCTTAACATAACATCATCTTACATCTTTTATATATTAACATATTTTCATAACTTTTTTAACATCTTTCATGACTTCTTGGCATCTAGAGTGAGCTATGGCTATGGCCAAACATCAAACACTCTGAGCATACTTAATATAAAAAGTGAGCTATTGCAATAGTCAAACATCGATCACTCTACATCATCATTAATCATCTCACTTTTAATAATTCATCTTTAAATCTTGATCTTCAATCATCATAAGTGAACATCAATCAATGATCATCATCAATAGCCCTAAGCCTCTAATGCAATATCCAAATACAATATTTAGACCAAGTGGTTATCTTTGTTATCTTTGACTTATCCCATTAATGCATTTGAAATGCCTTTGAGGGTTGCTTTGGTTACTTTGAATTGCTCATGAGTCTTAGAGGTCTCGCCATAGGTCAATGGGAGTGCACAAGCTATGACCAACATAGGATACTCGAGAAATCCTTTCGTTGTAGGGCGGGGAGAAGCCAAACAACATTTACTGGGTGGCAGCTATCCTACCCGTCCTATCTTAAACATCACTGCGCTCCCAAAACTTAACGATATATGGCGACCTCATTTAATTTAGGTGAAGCATAGTGACCCTTTATCTTGTACACATAATTAATCCTTAAAGTTCATAAGACAGGATAAAACATCTTTCCAATATTTAACGTAACTTCTTTAACTTTTCATCATCCATGGCTTGATTAAAAATAATATCAAAATATTCTTCATTAAGCATGTCACGGCCCGTGAAATACATTTCACGACAGTGACAATCGGCTTCACAGCCCATGATGTGCATATCACGGTCGTTACGGCCTTCATACCGTCCTTCATGGTCTGTGATGAACCATCACGACCCGTGAAATTCTCTTCATGGCCGTGAACCCAGTTCATGGCGCGCGAGCTTCCAATTCTCGATCGTTGTGTTGTCCTTCACGGCCCGTGATGTCTTCACCGCTTGTCGCTCCCTCATATCCATCACGGCGTGTAATCTTTCATAACGGCCCGTAAAGTCTGGCCGTGAAAGCTCGGCGTCAGGGCGCTCCATGGTTGATTGAAACTTCGGTCAAACTTCACGAGGTTCGTAGGCATCACGCTCCACGACGAAGCATCTTCACGGACGTGAGGCAACCATCACGGTCAAATTGTCGGTTGTTTCATTTTTCACGGCCCGTGATGAATTCTCACGGCCCGTGATCTTCGGTTCGCAATCGTGAAATCGATCGTCGGCCCTCGTCCCTTCACGGCATGATGCAACCTCACGGCTCGTGAAACCTATGTTCACGGCCCATAAGTCAATATCACGGCCCGTGATGAGATCCGTTCTCTCGACCGTGACCATTGCAGTCACGGTCGTGAAACCCCTTTCACGATTGTGATGACACAGGGGCAGACCGAATTTACACTATTTCTAGGCATACGTATTTTAAAGTATAATACTATCAAAATCTCTTCTTAGCATAAGTTCATGTAATATATTTTATTCATCTAAGTATTTGAACATGGATCAAATAACTTAATTAAACATTACTTTATCTAGCATGAACCCTAACATGCAATTTAAATATTATAACAACCTATCTATTGGGATCCGCCTATTTATATATCGAAACTTGTAGGGTTGTTCTTTGTTCTTCAACTACGCCCTCTTGATCTCCTCTAGTGCTCCTGATCTCCTTCACGTTCTCCTAGAGATTTGAGCATGGTTCTAGGATGAGAAAAGGGAAGAGGGAAAAAGAAATAAACCTAGGAGAGAAAAATCTTACCTAGAGAGAAAACCTAGCGGCTAGGGCTTTGGGAGAGAAGGTAAAATTATGAGGGCTTCCCCTGTGGTCTTATTTATAGGCATGGGGTATAGGGTTTTCTAATTTAATTCAAACTTAAATTTTAAATTTGAATTCTAAAATTTAAATCAACTAATTAATCTCATCTAATAAATTCTTAGATTCTGGGCTTTCTATTTGAATTTAAATCTTAGAATTGAACAGATTTAATGATTATTTAATTAAATCTTTGTATTTCCATTTTAGAAGATTATGGGTATTACAGAGGATGAGTAGGATGACTATGTACGTTATGTTTGATGATTCTAATATTTAATGAGTATTTTGATATTTTGCTAACTATGAGTAATATTTTGCTAATTACGAGTAATATTTAATGAGCAATACTTTCCTCAATAATTGCCCACAAATTGCTTGCAATTTTTTAACGAGCAATTTGCAAGCAAATCTTTGCTCGCTAGTTGCCGATTTTCTTGTGGTGATCTATACAAGTCTACTTTAAGAATTAAACAAGAAATATTGAAGTAAGTAAATATAAGAGAAAAAAGATATATAAGGAGAAAAAAGGAACCATCTTTTTATGAGAATAGATGCAGTTTTCTTACGTTTGATACATGCACAAATCTAAAAATACTAAGAGTTTAAGGCACTAAATGAAAGGTACATCATCATATCCGTCCACCCAAACTTAGCCAGAGGGTGTCTTTAATGGCACTCCTAAAATTATGGTGTCACTCTTTTTTACCCATTTTACCTTTATTTATCTTATACTAAAAACAACTTAATTAGTTTTCTCAAAAGTTATATATTCTCAATAAAGTTATATATATAAATATAAATATATATATATATTTAAGGTTCTTCGCGTCAATCTATGTACGTTATACATGTGAGGTAGTTTCCCTTGTTNATATATATATATATATATATATTAGCACTTTATCTCTACTAATACAAACCATATTATTTGATCAACAAAAAAGATAATTATTTATTACTATTCATTTACTTCATTAATCTAATTATTTATTAGTATATTATATTATTTATATAATTTCTTACCCATACATTATAATACTCTTTTTCTGTTAATACCATACACATTTTTAAGAGTGCATAATATATTTTTTTATTAGAAATGTGTAACTTTTTTTAACAAAATAAAATATTAGATGTAAATATTTATTATTCATATATTAAATCTTCTCAATAATATTTTTTACATCTTATACTTTCTTTTGATAAAAAATATTAGGCACTCTCTTATCATGTGTTTACTTCACCTGTTAGGATATAATCTATTATTTTCCAAAAAAAAAATCTTTAATAACTTTGAAATGCTTTATTTTTCAGTTTAGTTGAGTCATTTGAAATCTAAACTAAATTTAATGATAAACATCAATTCATCAAATCGATTTATTCATAAAAAATAATCTAAATCACATTAGAAATCATATAACAAATATAATATAGTGATAAACAAGTAGGTGTACTAAAGGAAATAAATAGTAATAAAAGGTTATGTCTTTTTCGTAAAAGAATTGTGTGGTACCAATAGAAAAAAATATATTATAATGTATGGCTAAGAAATTATGTAAACAATATAATATTAAATAAATAATTTTAGTGAAATAAATAAATAATAATAATAAAGTGTAGTTACTATTAATGGACATATAATATTACTAATTTTTTTTGGGAATATGCCAACTTTTTGAGAAAAGTTAATTAAGTTGTTTATTAGTCTAGAATAAATATGAATAAAATTGATAAAAAAAAGAGTGACATTAAGACTTTAGAAGTGACACTAAGGGCGCCTTTAAATAGAATATACATCATCACCCATCAAGCTTTCATCCATGAGGGCATGTGTAGAGCCCCGACACAACTCGGCTCAGGGCAATGAGTGACAAGAAAAAGATGATAGTAGAAGAGAGTAGGATGATACACGACATGACAACCTATGTAGGGGTGTCCATAGGCTGGGTTAGGTTGGACTTAAATTGAATCCCAACCTAGCCAACTTTGGTTCGGTTGGGTCGGATCGAATTTAAAGTAAAATGACTATTGGATCTAATCCAATCCGACCCACATTGTGTCGGATTAAATAAGGTTAGATAATGAAATTACTTGATTGATGTTATTTTTATAATATCATATTATTTTATAATTAAGAATCAAATTTCTCTAACCATTTAAAATAAGTTTATTGTAATGCCCCCAAATTCACACCCCGTCACGAGGCAAAGATGTGGACCTCGGGACGCTACTCTTTGACTTACGCTTTGACACTTTGACTAGTTTAAAAAATTGCGAAATAAATATAGGGAAATGAAACAAGACTGAGATGACTAAAAAGTTCAAAAGATAAAATGCGAAAGATAAACATATAAGGGGTCTACATGTCTCTCAACAGCAAGAAGAGCAATATCCTAGCTAATAGTCATACAACTCAATAAATTGAAAATAGAGAGATCTAATGATTAAAGAGACTCAAAGGTCCATCCATGTGCATATAGTATCCATTACGAGCGTCAGTCGTCGCACACACCACCAGCATAAAGGATCCACCACAACCTAATTACCTATGGGATTCAACACAGGAGAAACGATATCTCATGAACATAAAACGCTCAATATGTAAGGCAACGAGTACATAAGACAAGTGATAGAATCAACATGAAGATGAATATTAAGATGACATTAAATCAGGCTTAACAATAGTCACAATGATAGACAACAAAATTTAAGCCTGCGGCAAGATAAAGTCATACTTCCTGGGACAACATCAGGAGTTCATACCTACCATCTACCTGGAAACAATATCAAGAAAGTCATTTGTATCCTGGGACAACATCAGAAAATACATCTACCCTGGAACAACATTAGGGAATAATAATATCTTAGAACAATATTAGGATTGTATCTTATGTCCTGAAACAATATCAAAACATAGATAGAGTAAACCCTATCCTGAAACAACATCAACATTATAAAATTGCCCTGGAACAACATCAGGACATACACAAGATACAAGATCCATGTATTAGTGTAAGTGCTTTAATATGAGTCACTTTAGCAATATTAGATCTTATCACATTAATGTGTTTAGATGACTTTGGGATAATTTAATTAATCGCTCATGAGTCTTCCAAGTACGCCGAATTTAGTGGTGGTGCACTAACCACGCCCAATGCCCTAAAAGAGGAGGATGCACGTGAATCCTCTTTGTTGAACAGCGGGAGCTAGCTAAACAATATGAACCAGGTAGTAGCCACACTACCCGCCCTATATAATTAACACTGCGGCTCAAATAATGGTCGGTGTCCTGCTTGTGTCATTAATCTTGCGCCCTTACCTCAACAAAGTCCTTAGATTTTTCCTAGATTTAAATGAAGGATTTGAGTTTCTGTCTACTGAGTCTAGGACGCAGGCCGTGTGGTCAAAATACAGCCCGTGTCTCTTCGGGTCAACACGGGCCGCGTTAGAATGACACGGGCCGTGTGGGTTTTAGGGTTTCCGCCGTTGCCGCGTCCGTATTCTACGTTCGCGTTCGTTGGTCGCGCTCTACGGTCGTCCGTCGCGCTCTATGCCTGTCCAAAACACTTTGCGTTTGGGTTCGGGTCGCACCCGCGCCGCTGGTGCACTATGCGTCTGATGTCGTTTGTCCTGCGCGCTCTGCATCGTGCCTGTTGTCCGCGCCCAGCGCCGTCGTCGAGTCATGTTCCGCGCCCAGCGTCGCCGTCGAGTCATGTTCTGCGCCCCGCGCGGTGCGTTGCGTACTACCGCATCTGCGTTGATTGATGTCGCGCTCGTGTGTGGACAGGGATTGCATGCAAGGGACGTGGTCCATGTGACCTCGCGTCCCTAGGGTTTCCTTGCGTCGCCGCGCATTCGCCGCACTTCGTTTTTCCACACTGCAATAATCCAGTCGACACGGTCCACGTGGGATCAACACGAACCATTTTTATCATCTCTTCCATATCCGGCCGCAGTGGCTGGGCCGTTTCCAGGTGGTTTTCTTCGATCCGTTTAGATCTATTTTATGAGAGAAAATTCCCCTATCTAGATTCCAATCATCCAAACAATAATTTCTAAGAAAAGCCAAGGGAAAATCCAAGACAACATGCAAAATCCATTACAATATCTTATGTACTAGGGATCTGCCAAGGAACATACCTTCGGGTTCGTCGGGGTTCGTCCTAATCTTTCGGGGACATCCTCTCCTGCGTCTCTCTTGTTGAGATGGAGGATCTTCCTCTCCTAGGCCGAATCAAATTCATGGGATGAGATAAAGATCGAAGAACACGTAGGAAGATGGGGAAGAGGGATTTTTCTTATTTAGGGTCGGCCACAATCTTCTGAATAAAAATCTGTGGCTCAATCCCTAAGGGTTTATTTATAATCCAAGAATCTAAATTTATTGGACAATCAATAAATTTTTAATTTTAAAATAATCAGGATTATGATTTTTATTTCCTACTTATGAGAATATCTTTGGAGAAGATAAAATTTGATAGGATTTGAATTTGAATGTGGTTATAGGAATACTTTTGAAATTGAGAAATCTGGAGAGTTACATTTACGACATCATAAAGTATTTTATTTTAACACATTTTAATTTTACAGTACTTTTAAACCTTTAACAAAATCAAAATGATAAATTTCAAAGGAAAAAAATTTGATTGAGCCATCTAGTTGGGTCGATTTCTTTTGATTTGAGAAATCCAAATTCGGATCCAACTTATATATTGATATTCGGGATTTGGTCGACTGGATTTAGATCTTATTCGATCAAGAATCCAAATTGACCTAGTTAAATTTGGATTGGTTCATATTATCGGATTCATCGTGTCGACTTGATTTGATGACACTCCTAAAATATAGCAACCCGGAGCTTGTAGAAGCAAGGGGACTAATCCACATCAACACCAGAAGATGGATCGAAGATTTCATGGCAAATATGGCAAAGATCTAACCTAGTAAAGTTACAAGCAATCAGAATAGGCTTCAATTAGGAATGCGGGATGAAGACTGCTTTGTAACTCAACAATCGAGCTTGTATTAGCACTAATGCAGGCTCTACCTCGTTCACGTATAAAAAAAAGACAGTAAGGTTTTAGGTTATATATAATAAAATACTAATATTTAGTTTTTTTCCTAAAAGTTTAATTACATGACATCCAATTATCCATGTGATAATCGTTGCATCATCATTTAATTATTCTTTTAAAAGAATTAAGATTGATATTTTTCTAGATAAAAACAAAACTTAGAGTAATCAACAAATGTAAAAAAGTTGAGGTATTTCTTATGAAGTTTGCTCAATTACAAAACATTCAAAAAAGAAGGAAAGAAAAAGCAAACTCATGCATTACAAAATGTGGAAAAAAAATGACGAGGGCGTATCATCCTCCTTTTAAACAACGACGACACCATCAAAAGCATGCACTCAAAACTGGTTTCATAACATGAAGCACGCCGTCGCCGCAACAATGGCGATCATGCCCGCCATGGAGGAGCTTCCCATGGATAGCGCGCGGCTCGTGCTCTCCTGATTCTGATCGGATCCCCCTTGCGACGCTACCGCCTCGGCGATCATCTTTTCAAGATCCGACGTCGACGTCGTCTTACTCGCGTCGTCCGACGTCGAATCTGCCGTCGTCGACGGCGAGTCTTTGTCGAACGCTTTGGAAATCAAGTAGTTCACGTTCGTACCCGAAGAGGAAATGACGTCGGTTATGGCGTCCGTCGCCCCTCCGAGTCCTCCCACCTTGTCCAACGCGTCCTTCATCGCCGCATTAGAGCTCTCCGGCGCGAGGCTTTCCATTTTGAGGATTTTATCGGCCGCCATCTTCGCGCCTTGTTTCTCCAGCTCGTCTTTCGCCGGTCCGTCCATCGGCGGCAGCTTGTCGAGGGCCTTTCCGATCAAGTCCTTCGCGTGAGAAGCCTGCGACGGGGCGAGGCTGTTGACAATACCGGCGAACACAGATCCTTCATCGACCTTATCGGCGTGGCTCGGCGCTGGGGAGACCTTATCGGCGTGGCTCGGCGCTGGGGAGGGGCTCCGAAGGATGTTGTTCACCTGTGGCGCCATTGCCAAGTGCTGGGGTTCTTGTCGGGGCGCGGGAGACCAAGCCGTCGGAGGTAACGCGATGCTAATGTCGGTGCTGTAGAAAGGCATAGGAGACGGAGCCATGGCGTGGTCGCCATGGTCGAGGCTCCTGGCGGACACCACCGAGGCGAGGACGAGGATATAGAAGACGATGCTTATTTGTTGGGCCATCTCTCGCCGGAGATGGTCGTGGCGACGATGCCTTCCGTGATGGCTCTTGGTTTATGCTGCAACGTCCGAAGGCATGAGCGTAATGGGCACCAAAACGTACATATATAGAAGTGTTTGATGGTTGGCTACGGAAAGGTGATGGAAATGCGGATTTCTTGTTCATGGTTTAAAAAAGAAAGGGGGGATTAATTACTGTCCGAGTCAAACGGTATGGTGATGGTTCCCTGTTTTCCTCTAGCTTTTTTTTAGTTTAGCCAAAAAGACACCTTTTTGAAATCTTCACTTGCGTTTCAACCGTGAATGCGTTTATAGGACAGAGAACTAAATTTGGTAAGAAAAATTTTCTGGTCGGGTAAAACATTTGAAACAAATCTGAATAAATTTCAAAATTAATTTTTTTATTCTGGTCAAAACGTCGAATCAGGTTAAATGGGATTGAGTACTTGAGCTTATTTTATAAAATAAATTTAAAAAATAAATTATAAAATTTATTGAAATAAATAAAATTAAGAATAATCATATAAAATTATCTAAAAAATTGAGTACTTTTCTATAAAATAACTCATTTCTGTATATTTTCAAGTAAATGATATTATATAGGAGTGAGCATAATCGGGTATGGATAAAAAATGAGGTCATCTCTGACTCAATTTTTATCGAAAAAAATAATACAATCTCATTCTCGGCTTGATTACAACTAGGATCGAAATTGGGACGTCCTGATTTGAATTGATTATTAGATCGAAACATTTCACTTGTCTAAAATTATTTTTAAAAATATTTAAACATAAAAATATATTATCATATTAAAAACATATAATTAAATTTTATGTACAAACTTCATATACATACAATTATATTACCAAATATTATAAGATAATGTTATCATAATTAAATAATTGAATATATACTTATCAAAAAATAATAATAATAATTGAATATATGATATGAATATTATTATTTTTGTTATATAAATTTCAGATCATATCAATTGGATATTTGATATAATATTTGATTTTGATTCGAATCATACTGAGCTTTTTGAATCTTGACCCAATTTCGACTTTGGTCCGAAAAAATTCAAAAAATCATATCAATCCGGGTCAGGACAGTTGAGTTTCTCGTCCCCCGCTCACCCTTAATATTGTATATGTTTGAATTTTTTCAACTTGTACTCCACCTAAAACTTTTTGGGTGGGATTGTATTTTTATCTATTTTTTTAATTGAAACGAATTTATTGGGTTTAGGGATGAGGTCGTGCTCATGCTCACCCCTAAAAAAAATAAGAAATGATCATGATAATTAATTTAAGTAATAATTATATCGTATACAAAAAATTTAAATAGATTATTATTAAACTATTTTTTTAGTATAATTATCTTCAAATACAATAATTATATAATAAAGAACTTGTGTTTTCAACGTATGCAATTTCCTATAGTCTCAAATAAGACGTAATCTGCCTTAGTTAATTGTTTACTATGTATTCTTTCTTCACAAGTTTTAAGAGAGTGAGGTGAGTTTGAAGAGAAAGCCTGGGGTGAATTTTATTGCTCTAACTGGATGGAAGCATGGGGATTGTGCTACCGAACAAATGACAGGGAGACATTTTGTGTTATAGGATTGATGATGAGGAAGTTGATTTATTTTAGTTGGTACGACATGAATAATTGAGTATTATCTTTGTTGCGTGAACAAACTAAAAGGACTCTATTTGGCAAATTCAAAAATAAAATTTAGATAAGAGGTTTGACTTGGTCATACGCTATTAATAAAGTGTTAGATAAATTATCTTATATGTCAGAGCAGTTGAGTGATAGGCTAATTTTAATAAATGTTTAATAGATGAAAATAGATGTTGAATATTTATACCCAACTTATCATTTCTTTTTTTATTAGAATATTCATTAGTGTTCTAACTATGTATATAAATGTAGTTACTTGTTAACTTTTAAATATTACTTACGTTAGTCTATATAATTTTTTTTTATTTATGCATGTTATTTAGTTAAAAACATTATTCCAAATTAATTATTATAAATCACATAAATTTTTTAATATATATATAATATTAAAAATTAAATGATTTATTAAATTCATTTATTAAGTACATTTACGTTATTTTATTATTATTATTAATTAATTTTATCATTATATTAATCAAATATTTTTATTATTATTATTTTAATGAATCACTAAATATTAATCATTGTCGTCCACTAAATAAAACATCTATCGACTCTTAAATTGTTATATGCTTATTAATTCATTATTAATGTCAAACATAGTCTAGATGAATATGCGTTAGTATCGAACCATCATACATCTCATTGATTATATATTTTAAAATTAATAAAAAAATTAAGAAGGATGTTGCACAATTATAAAAAAAATCACGATGATGATTGACCACTTACTTTTGCTCCTTACAAGTTATTATTATGATAAAGCTGTGGGAAATATCCATATTACGAGTTAGACGTATCAAGAAGGCTAGCATTGATGGGTGCATGAATAGCCCTTTTGTAATGGCTCGAGACCCTCCGCCTCCTCCAAACCCCCTTTCCTCCTTCCCCAACCTTCCCCCCAATACGTCACATGCCGCCCCCCTCACCTCGTCTTCCCCCTCGCCCCCTCTTCCCTCCTCTAACATTCCAAGTTTTCCCACAACTTCAACTCCTTCCTGGTCTAGTATAGTAAGAGGAGATCGACCGCCTTCATCCATACAGATCTCGCCAAATCAGCTTTGATGCCTTCAAGCAAACATAACCGAAGAGGTAGCTATTCCAGAATCAAAAGTTGCAACCCGGAGTATCGAACTCAAATCATGCCTACTAAGTCGCTTCTTTGGAGGAAAAGAGGAAATCAAAAGACTGATGAAGGAAATACCGGCGATATGGAAGCTGAGCCAACCCCTGCGCATTATCGAGCTTGGTAACTTTTACCTTATGTTTCAGTTCAACTGTGATAAGGATAGAATGCAGGTGCTTATTGGTGGTCCATGGAGCTTTCACTGACACATGTTGAACGTCGCGCAAGCTAAGCCATTCTTCAGACCAACTGAGGATCAGATAACCATCGCGCCAATATGGATGCAATTATCTGGACTACCATTTGAACGAGCAAACACAGAATCCATAAGAAGGATCGCAACACCCTTCGGCAACCCCTTGTATGTTGATGAGCAGTCTTCGATGGGAGTTGGGAAAGGTCCGATAAGGATCTGTGTTGAATTAGATCTAACTAAATCGGTAAAACAAGGAGTATGGATTAAAACACCTGATGGCAATTGTTTCTTTCAACATGTAACTTATGAAAACCTCCCAGATTTTTGCTTCAAATGCGGCATTGCAGGTCACATGTTCAAGCATTGTCCCTTGAGGCAGCCAGAGGAAAATCAATTGACACCTGGCTACACAAATGATGCCCCTAGGAAAGTACTACTATATGCTGCGTGGCTTCGCTCCTTCCCAGGTCAACGACACCCGCCGCAAGAGAAGGCCGGAGGCCGTAATCGAGAGGTGCCCCCAAAGCCAGTCCAAGCCGTGAACCAACAAACTAGGGACTCTCCACCAGACAGGTGCCCCCAAAGCCAGTCCAAGCCGCCGAACCGGTGACAACTACAAATCGCTATGATGCCCTAACGGTGCCAGATCTAAACCGTCCACTCATACAATCCGTAAATCGAGGGCTCGAAGATCGGACTTACGCAATGACTAACTCGAATCACGATGCACTAACACTAGAATGGAGCAACAATCAGGATAAATCATATAATAAGTCGGGGACAGCTGTATAGCAACACTATAAATCCACTCCATCGAAAAGCACCATACACGGAGCATATCAACCCACAGGGAAAATGCTCCTTGAATGATGATATCTAGATTTAGGGAATATCAAAGTACAAATGACACTGATCTCAAACAAGGGAGACATGCCCTTACAAGGGGCTTTACGCCGCCCTTCTATCACTTTTATCTCCCATCCATCTCACCTCTCAGCTAACCCAAATAGTTCTCCAGTCTCAGTTCCTCCGCACCGGATCTCTACACCGTCGCCACTGCAACTTCTTGGACTAGATGCAGATGCAGGCCGCCTCCCGAAGCGCCGCTCCAAACATCACGCTCAAGTGCAGCAAGGATCCAAAAGATGCAGCGCCAGCAAAGAAAGTCACACGCTTAAGCCTGGAGGAGGATTACGAAGCTTTCACGGAGCATGTGAAGAACATACTCAAGAAAGCAGAGCAGAAGTCAAGATCCTCGAAAGAGGCCCACTCGGAAGAAGAAGAAGAGGAGATTGACTCGGATCTAGCTCTACAGGAAGGGACAGAATAGAAGCGAGCAAGAGCAACTAGAAGGAATACCCCAGCCCCCTTGCCTATACTTAGGAAGAAAAAAGGAGGCAAACCGCACACGAGGTAAGTATCATAAAACCTCAACTGTAATCTCAGACTCACTAGTGGTATCGGATATGCAGATGGAGAGACTTAGACCGGACAAAGAATGAAGGTGCTAATGTGGAATTGCCGAGGGGCGTATTGTGCTAAAGTTAGGGAGCGCCTCTTAGAAATCAAAAGACAACAACAACTTGACATTATAATACTTGTAGAGACAGACACAACTGCTGCAAACACTAAAGAGGTAATACGATGCCTAGGACCCGAGTGGACAGGAATTTTCCAAGAGGGAACAGGGCTGTCGGAGGCATAATTTTAGCTTGGAAAGGTAAAAACACCCAGGTAACGCCAATCCACTACGACCCTCAATATTTTCATGCAGCAGTTTCATGTGAACATTTCTCTTTCCTTCTCACTTGTGTTTATACGAGTATTGTTCCTCTGTTACGAAATAATCTATGGCAAAGGCTCTCAAAAATTCAAACATATGATTTTCCATGGGCGATAATAGGAGATTTTAACTCTACTTTACGACCTGAGGACAAGAAGGGAGGGCCTACTTTTAAGTTAACTAAGTCTGTTATGGCCCTTAGGAATCTAGTAAAAAAATCAGGGTTTCATTGAGCCAACACAAACAGGTCAGAGCTATACATGGTGTAATAATAGGGCAGGACTTGCCCGCATACATTGTAAGATAGATCGTTTATTTGTTAACTATCATAGGTTGAATAGATTCCCAAACATGAGTCTGAAGCCCCTAGTCCGTAGCGCATTAGATCACTCACCCCTCTTTATAGACACAAAACTAACTAGTAAAAAATCAAAATCCTTTAAATACGAACACTTCTGGTTGGAATACCCGGGAGCCAGAGAGATAGTTAGAAAGGTGTGGGCAGAAGGGCACCATAGAAATAATGTGAACATGGCACTACAAAAGATAAAGGATAGAACCTTAAGGTGGAACAAAAATGAATTAGGAAGGATGGAGGTCAATGCAGATATTGTAAAACAGGAAATTGCTCAATTAGAGTCTAAAGATGAGGATATTGGGCTCTCAAACTTAGACTTGGGTAGACTGCGAGCACTATACCAAAAACATGCTGCACTGTTAAGGCATATTAGCATTAAGTTGTGGAGTAAAGCTAGAGTTAAATGGATTCAGGGAGGAGATAAAAACACTAGATTTTTCCATTTAACCACTATGATAAGGACTAGGAAAATATGATAACAAACTTATAAAATGATCAAGGGATGTAACAACATATGATAAAGAAATCAGAGAACTCTTCATGAACCATTATAAGGACCTCTGGAAACCAGAAGCTGGAAATGGCGTTATTGTAGAAGACAAGCCAGCTTTACCTACCTTAGATCCCTCCTGGCATAACCATTTGTCTAACCCAGTATCAGCAAAAGAGGTAAAAGTTGCCCTATGGTCCCTCCCTCTAGGGAAGGCACCAGGGCCAAATGGATTTACCTTGGAATTTTATAAAACATACTGGATATCATAGGAAATGATATTACAAATATCCTTAGTTTCTTCCAAAATGGTCATAAGCCACACGAGTGATCCAGAACCATCCTGATTTTATCCCAAAGAAATCAAAACCCAGGAAAGTCACAGATTACAGACCTATTTCTCTCTGCAACATCCTATATAGGGTAATTGCAAAGATTCTGGCCATCCGGTTGAAACCCACCCTTCCTTCTCTCATTGATCCAGCACAAACTGCTTTCATAGCAAATAGGTCCATCCAGGATAGCATTATGTTAGCTCAAGAAGTAGCTCACTCACTTGTAAAGGGGCGTAGGAAATATATGATTGTAAAAGCTGACATGGAAAAGACATTTGATAGGGTATCATGGGAAGTTATTCTAACTACCTTAAAAATAATGAAATTTTTAGATAAGTTCATTTCATGGATTGCTGCCTGCATTAGTTCTCCAAGTTTTACATGTTTTATTAATGGCTCTCATTCTATAACTTTTCAAAGCAGCAAAGGGGTAAGACAGAGAGATCCATTCTCGCCTTATTTATTTATACTAATCACCCAAGTCCTATCATCAATGCTAAATAAGGCAGTAGAGGAAAAGGTGATTATGCCTTTTATAATAAATTCATTTTCAATGAGTCGCCTTTTATATGCAGACGACCTACTCATTTGCCTAGCCGAAACCGTTAAAAACTACAAAGAGCTCAGAAATGTTTTAAAGCTATATTGTAGTCTAACAAACCAACGAGTAAACACAAGCAAATCGAACATATACCTCCCGTCGAACTTAGACATAAGACGCTCAAGGGCAATTAAAAGAGAACTTAATATTAGTATGGGAGGAATGCCTTTTATCTATTTAGGTGTACTAATTTCCTACAAGTATGTAAACATGAAGCAACAACACCTCTTGGCAGACAAGTTCTCATCCAAACTCTCAGGTTGGAAAGGTAAGTTACTAAACCAGGCATGTAAGCTTACTCTAATCAAATCTGTGCTAAATTCACTTCCAAATCACTCTCTTGGATCCATATACATCTCAAGTGGTTTAATTGACTCATTAGACAGATCAACAAGAGGATTCTTCTGGGTAAATGAAGATGGTAAACGCAAGCCACATCTGATAAACTAGAGTACTGCAACGCTGCCGCAAACGTGTGGTGGCTTGGGTATCCGGGACTTCCGTTTCATTCGTACCTCGTTGCTAGCTAAAAAAAAATTTGGTGTCTTAAACAGGGAAAAATCTCTTTGGGTGAACCTGGTAAGCCAAAAATACGGAGCTCTTCACCCTTGGAATCAGGTAGTACCAGCCAAACATTCATGGTGTTGGCGCCTAATTTTAAACGCCTTATCTGATATTAAACAAGGTATAGAGAGACACATAGGAAATGCTGCCTCAACTAGTATAATGCAGGACCCATGGCTCTTCTCGGTACCATTAAACCAAATGTCTACTTTTATTAATGTAAATGCAGTATTCCAAAATCAAAATGTAAATGCTCTAATCACAAACCAAACATGGAATTCTCAAACACTTAACAAATGTTTCGGTGAGGCTCTTATTTCACGCATTAGATCAATTTGTTTACCTACTGTAGCCAATGATGATATGTGGGTCTGGGTATCAGATGCTCATGAAGAAGCTAAATCCAAAGCAATTTATTACTACCTCATCCAACGTGCAACTCCATCACCTAAAATTGGAAGGCAAGTTTGGAGCAATATCTGGTCGATCAAAATTACCCCAAAAGTTAGTATCTTTCTTTGGAAATTAACCCATAATAAATTACCCACCAAGGATATGTTGTTACACTTCATTCCGTCCACAAACCCGACATGTTTATTTTGTGGTCACCTCGCTGAAACAAACCAACACATTTTCTTTGAATGCTCCATCACATCAAAACTATGGGACCTTGTTCAAACCAAACTAAATTATACATTCCAACTCCGAACCACATGGGTAAATGGGGGATGGACAAGAGAAGGACAAGACTTGATCCGAGATTGTCGTGACAAACTTTTATCTTTGATTGTTTTTTGCCTCTAGGGAATCTGGAACCAGAGGAACGACATGCACTTTCGCTCCAAACGTGTAACCTTTCAGGTGGTGTGGGAGAAGGCAGTGGCACGGTGGAATGAATATAACAGATACCACATAACTAAGGCAAATCGCCCCCGAAACCCCTTGTGGGTCAAGTGGGAGCCCCCTCCCCCTGACTGGGTTAAAGTTAGTTCAGATGGCTCCTTCAATGGAGTAGACGAGGTAGGGGGAGCGGGTTTTATCATTAAATCTTCTAATGGAGGTTTTTTATATGCAGGTGCCTTACAACGCCAAGCTAACTCAATTTTAGAAACAGAAGCATGGGGGTTAATGTAGGGAGTCAAAACTTGCAAACGATTAGGATTCACAAAGGCATGGCTGGAATGAGACTAAAAAATTCTCGTGCGGATTGTGCTCAAACAATGCAAATGTTCATGAAAAAATTTAAACATTATGAGGAACATATGAGATGATATTATTTTTTTTGAACACTATGAATGTAAACATATATATCGAAAAGCCAATAGGGATGCATACTTTTCGGCAAACCATGGTCGGGGCGCGTCATAGACGTCTTTTGGGAGGATGACCCCCCTCCGGGTCTCCGAAATTTTTTGTATCTTGACGCTTCAACTTCATATTCTAATAGATGATCACCTCTTCCTAAAAAAATAAGTTATTATTATTTCATTAAATATTTATCGTTCCGAGATTCCGCTACTAATTAATTGTGCATTTTTTTATATAATATATTTTTTTGTGTAACAAAGTTAAGTGTTGAATCACTAATAATGGATGGAAAACCTTATAACATGTAACGGTTAATTAGGCTTTTCTAATTTAAAAGGGAAAATAGAACAAACAAGTGGCAGGCAAGAAACGGCACCCTACCGGGTTTCATCATTTTAGGGTTTTCAAATTTCAAATACTCGCACGCCTTTTTGCCCCCCTTCCCATCGATTTCACCCTCTTTTAAAACCCACCGCCCACACAATTCATGTGGTTTACCGCATCAAGGAAAGGACACATCGCTTAGCATCCGCACTGCAGACGAGTTCTTCGCTCCATCCGCGCAACTGGTACTGGAATCTCTCCTTTCTTAATTTTGCATTCATGTCATCTTTGTAATCGATCGGCAAACCTCTCCGGAGTTTACCATCATTCTGGTTTCGCAGAGATTTCGATCGAGGAGTAGAAGAAAGGGAACGGATCCAGATGGGTCAGATCCAGTACTCCGAGAAGTACTTCGACGACATCTACGAGTACAGGCACGTCGTGCTCCCGCCGGAGGTCGCCAAACTGCTCCCCAAGAACCGTCTTCTCTCGGAGGTGAACCCCCCAATCTTTCTCTCTGTTCTTTTATTTTTGTTTTGTTTCTGGGTTTTCTGTCCGATGGATCGAGTCCTGAGAGATGATGAATGCTATGGCAGCCGGAGTGGCGGGCGATCGGGGTGCAGCAGAGCAGGGGGTGGGTGCACTACGCGGTCCACCGCCCGGAGCCGCACATCATGCTGTTCCGGCGACCTCTCAACTACCAGCAGCAGCAGGAAGCCGCCGCTGCCGCTGCACAGATGCTCGCCAAGTGAAGAGTTTGTAGATGTGGTTGCTGCTGCGACAGCCATGGGAGCGTGAACCCTTTCATTACCAGATCATTACTGTGGAGACCGGATTCTAATTAGTTTTGTAAGCAAGTCACTTGACGTTGCAATGCTAAATTGTTGTCATCCTCTTGCTTTGGACTGATTAAAAATACCACTACGTTTTCACATCGAACCTTATTATATCCAAGCAAAATTGAAAATACCATCTTCTGTACAACTTTTATTGTTGTTGCTCTTCGGATCGTATTTACTCGAGCTTTGATTTGGATCATGAGAACGTTTCTGGTTGTTCCCTGTTATTAATTTCGTATGTCTTTTTGGATCAAGAATTTTTCTCAAGTGCGAAGTGAAGGTTGTCGGAGAAGAATGTGTGAATCCGTATAACATTAAAATTACTAATTTTAATTTAAACAAGTGAAATACATTAAAATATCTTTCGAGTTGATGATTAATTTTTAAAAAAAATGAATTTACACCACTCATATATGCTCCATTACGATTAAATTAAGTTCACACGTACGATTAAGGTTGAATCTTGAAATCACAAATTTATTTTCGCTCTTTCATCTGGACTTCGAATTAATCAAGTATTAGTAGCTCTGGATAGCGAGGGCTCTTTGGGGTATTAAAAAAAATGCACTATTGTAATTGATTAATGTTTTGTTTAGTTTAATAGAAAAAAAATATTTATTGGCTCCTTATTTATAAACAGTAATTTATGTGCTTAAGTGGATTTATACTTTGCGCCATACCACTAAGTAATTTTTGTGATAACATATTATTATATATCATGGCAAAAATACACTCTCCAATTGTGAACTTAAGTAAATTATAAATTGTAAAATACAATGCAAAATTTTGCACACATATTATTTTTCATTTTTATATAGGTAAATATGAGTTCAAGAGTACAAGTAAAATATATATATATATATTTTTGTATCAGCGCTTTGTACAAGAAAAGATTCCAATTTACAATTTAAAGCATTAAATATCAAATTATGAGATAATCTTTCTTTCTTTATAATTCGATTATAATTGCACTGACACGCACACATATCGCCATATCCGTCAGATCCAGGTTCGACCACGTAGAGCCGTAGATTCACCTCCTATCTTATCCTTCGATTCCCCAAGTCGGGAACAAACTCTTACCAGGATCGTTCACTGCTCTCTTCGCGTCGATAGCCCAAAGCTGAGCAGAAGCACGAATCGATCCTCGAACAGACGAGCCATGGCGCTCCGGTTGATCGTCCCGCTGCGCCTCGGATCCGTCGTGGCCGTCCCAACTCCCAAACGCGGCCGCCGGCGCGGCGTCGTCACCCCTCTCCGCGCATCTGCCATCTCTTCCGCCCCCAAGGCCCGTTTCATCGCCAGGCGCACCGAGTCCGCCTCCGTCCGGCAGCTCCAGCGCCCCCTTGGTAAGGGTACTTTACTTCTTTGAGACGAGGAAGTAGAATCGAGTTTGGGACGAGTCTTGAGTTGTCTTCCTGTGGGGGATGACGTGCAGCTGAATACATGAGCCTGCCGGTGAGCCAGTACTCGGTTCTGGACGCGGAGCGCATCGAGCGCGTGAACGAGAACACCTTCCGCTGCTACGTTTACCGCTTCAAGTTCTTCGCCTTCGAGGTCTGCCCCGTTCTTCTCGTCCGCGTCGACGAGGAGCCCTACGGGTGCTGCATTCGACTTCTTTCCTGCAAGGTACAATTAACTTGAAGGAATTCGTTGTGCACATTAGTTTTCAGTCTCTTATGTAAGATTTCTCGATTCGGTCACTTAGGTTCACTTAGTTTGCTGGCAATTCTTTTGGTTTCTGTAAATTTGTCCCCTTTATCCTCGTCTCTTCTTTCGTTGATTTGATTCTTTGTTTTTTGGCAGCTGGAGGGTTCACCTCTTGTGGAAGCTCAGAATGAGAAGTTTTCAGGTTCCCTCTTTCCCTAAAATGTGTTGTTCTTGCCTCTTTTTTTTTGTTCAAAAGTTTGTTCTTTACTACCCAAACAGTAGAGTCGAGTATGCCTTGAATTCAGATGGATCACTTGCAACTTATTGAAATAAGAATGCATACATATTGTAAGTGGTAGAGAGTGTGGGCCAACTGATGCCAAGTGAGTTCTTTACAGGCTTTGATATGTAAAAATATCTAAATTTTATTATAACTTGCATGGTAATAGTGTTGATATGTTGACATGATGTTTGAGAGAGAAAATATATCTAAAAGAGAACATTCGTTAGTAAATATTTTAGTCTGTGGCCCTATATAAGTGAGGATTTTAGTATGTGCTTCGAATGTCATACTCTCTTTCATGAGGTAGCTATTGATCTGAGTTTATCATGAAGCATGCTTAAATGTGATGTTATAATGTTCTTATGCTTTAGCTGGGGCTTGCATACTCTTATTAGTTTTTTTCTCATAGCTCCAACATCAATCAAAAGGATAGATACCATTCTCTACTAATTCTTGAGTTTTTTAATAATGCAAAAGGCCTATCTGCCTATGTTTTTGTATTACTTTTCTCAGAGCTACTTAAATCTTAATCTGAATTGAAATATTTAATGTTTTTCCAGGACAGCTTCCATGGTGAATACAATATCATGCAGTAATGACTCTTCCAGCTATGCTTCCCAGCAACTTTCAACTGACACAAGTATTGAGGTGAGTCAATATGCTGCAAATTTAGCATCATTTAGAGTTCCACTTTTTTTTTTGTTTTTTTAACCTCATCTGGAATTTATTGTTCAGGTATCTATTGAAGTCCCTTTTGCATTTCGAGCGCTACCTGTTGAAGCAATTGAATCAACTGGTACTCAGGTTCTTGAACAGATACTTCGTGTTATGCTTCCCAGATTTCTAAAGCAGGTAAAACATATGCTAAATAGAGGTAGAGGGTCATAATTCTATATTGTGATCCTACTTTTCTGACTGAATTTATCTTATGTCAAGTTTTTATTCATTCATTTGAATCAATTTTATGGATCACTTTGGCATATTCCTGCTGCAGCTCTTCAGTTTTTAACTTATATGGGACTGACTGCTATGGTATTTCCTTTCATAATTTAACCAAATACCAAAACCAAAAAGAGCAAAATCCTTAACTACTTCCTGCACTTTTTTGAAGGATGTGTGTTGTGTGTGTAACATCCCTAATCAAGAAGTGACGTGTTTCAGTAAAATCGTGTGGGCCAAGTCCTAGAGCAGACAATATAATGTCTTGGTCAGGATGTTAGATATATATTCTTGGTCAGGGGTGTTAGATATGACGTGATATTGTCCGCACTGGGCCTTAGCCCACACGGTTTTACCAAAAGCATCACGCCTTTGTCAAGGATGTTAGATATGATATCAGAGCCGCTCCGCGTGGACATTTGTGTCATGGTGGGGTGCGATCACTCAACGAGGACATTGAGTCACCTAAAGAGGGAAGGGTGCATGAGGCATATCTTGGATTATCCCATATGGACAAGACACGGAGGGATGTTGGGTATATATGGGAACATAACCTTGACAAGGAGCGACGCGTTTTGGTAAATACATTTTGTGCCAAGTATGGTCCATAAATCCATACATGTGCAACATTCTAGGCACTTGATAAATTCTTGTATGATTTTGCATTTTGGTTATTTCCTTGTCTCTCTTCCTGAATATACTTCAACTTGAGGACTATTAGATGACATAAAAAATTAATGGTCAAGGTAATGATCTACATGGTGTATCAAATTTGTTTCCTTGGTCATAACTTCTTTCTTGGGTGCAGAATGCCATTAGCAAAACAGATAATGTTCTTAGTAGGCGACAGATATATGTTGACAGATATTAGCAAAACTGATATATGTTCTTATTAGGCAAAACTAATAATGTAATCATGTCATCCATGCCGACAGATATTTTACAAAATATATTCTGAAGACATACAATCATGAAATTCCTCAGTAAAGCACAAGCTTATTGTCAAAACATAAACCTTGCATTGACTCTGGAGGTGCTATTCATGTGTGTGCCTATTAAAACGTATTCTGCTTGCTCCTGCATATGAGGGTTGATGGCTTTGGATTATCATGCATACATGTTATGATTGTCTTCCTATTGGTGAAGATTCCAAATAGTTATGTCTTCACAGCTGTTGACTGTCTCATGAACTTTGTTTTGTGCTTTTTTAGCTTGTTAAGGACTACGAGGCTTGGGCATCAGGTGATACATCAAGACAACCGCTTGGGACAGGTGAAATTTGATGCAGTTGATACAACGGATCCATCTTTGTCATGGGCGCTGTGGCGTTACTTTGATTTAGATCATATTTCTAGGAAGTTTGTGGTATTGCCATCCTTTTGTCTCTATTGATTGTAGTAACAGGCGGATGATGATGTAGAAGTATCCTCTTAGTGATTCAGTTATATATCATAATTCTTCTGCCGAGGATTATATATGTTTCTTGTGCTCGTTGTTCAACCATAATGCTACTATCATCTCTGAGAATGGCCTGCATATTGGGTTCCCCTGTATGGCAACAACTCCATTTGGTTTTGTTCCAATTGTTGATTAGTTCAGGTCATATGATCATTACTTGCTACATTAGCAAATACAATGAGTTTGCCTTTGTCCAATATAGAGGGTATGGAGCTTATACGACAAAGCAACCCGAAATGAGAGTATTTGATGATCTATCATTTTTATTTGTTTTAAGGACTTTATGAAATGAAATGTTACCTAATTGAAAGTTGAAACATCATTATTATTTCGTAACTACAGGGGCTCTCTCGTTAGGCGATATCATTGCTCGGACAACTGAGAGGGTAAAGAGAGATCCATCTGAAATTCTTTAGGACGACTCCATGGAGAAATTATAGTCTGTTTTTCTTTTTAAAAGTTTTATATTTTATGATCGATGTTCTATGTTTTAAAATCTGCTACATAGTCTGTTAAGGAAGTACTTATATTTTCACTAATAATTGTAATCTAAGCGTAATTTAAAAATGACTTTTTGTATCCTTATTTTTGGATGTGATCTCATAATTCAAATTTGTTGGCAAAGAATAACTCATTTTATAACTATGCAGAGTAATGATTCACAAATGTAGAATGGGCAGAAAAAAAGCATGAACCTGATTTCGTCCCGTTTCACTTGCAAAATTCACTCCATCTCACATGAAAAAAAAATCACTTTTTTTGGGGTAAAAAAATCACTTCAAACAATTGAGGAATAAAAATTTTGTACAGATTAAAGAAATCAATAAAAGAATCTACTCTTTGCAGGACACAAATCCAACTCTCGCGTCCGTGCATTTGCTCGTAGAAAACGAGCTGCTACGTGCCATGCTTCATAATCGGCAGCTCACGCCGCCGGCGGCGGCGGCGGAGCTCTCCCAGACCTCCACACATCTCTCGTCCTTCCTGGCCACCACCATCCTGTTCCCTCCGAATCCCAACAGGCTTATCCTCTTCCCGCCGGCATCCTTCATGCCTCCCATCACATTCTTCCGCATCACCCTCCGGCCATCCACCAGCCCCTCGTCCTCGTTGCCCTTGCGCGGCCTCCCCATCAACACCTCCGACCACATCTCCACGTCCCCTCCCCTCGCGCAGAACACCTGCCGGCCGTGGCTCTCTATCCGGCAGCCGCTGCCTTCCTTCCTTCCTGACCCAATCCTGCGCCCGTCTCCGGCGGACGTCCATACCCCCTCGTCGGTGCTCAGTTTCCTGATGTCGGCCATGAACACCTCGCCAGAGTTGAATCCAACCTTGAACATCGCCGAGAGACCGTCGGAGAACGTCACGTCCGCGAAGCAGTCGTCTCTCTCCTTCAGGTCGACGACGACATCACCGGACCTCACGTCCCACAGCCTGATGTTACCGAGAATTCCGGAGGGACCGGCGTGGGAACCCGCGGCCATCAGCAGGTTGAAACCGGGGAGCCACTGGAGCTTGGTGGCCGGGATCGCGGAGTCCAGCTCGGCGCCGTAGACCTCCCGGCGCCCAATCTCGATGACGGGCTGGAGCGTGGTTAGGTCGAAGGCGAGTATGGCGCTCGCGTTCCTGCGGCAGGACTCAAAGCTGCCGAAGAGGAGGTCGGGGGAAGAGCCGACGGCCTGGACCGCAGCGGCGGCGGCGGCCGAGGGGTGGGGGCACCAATTAAGAACGTGGCGGAGGGAGCCGCCGCGGGGACGCATGTCGAGGACGTGGAGTCCGGGGAAGTCGGCGGCTCCGGCGGCAGCGAGGAGGGGGGAGTTCAGGCCGGAGCCAGGGAGGGCGAGGAGGGAGTCGACGACGGGAAGTGGGGTGAGGGAGGTGGCGCGGCGCCGGAGGGAGACGGGGTCGAACGACGAGACGTTACCGCCGTGGGCGACGAGGAGGGCGCCCCCGGAGGCGGCGACGGAGAGGGCGGAGGGCGCGTCGCGGCCCGGGAGCGGGAGGAGAAGGGAGCGGCGGAGGGAGAAAGGGTCGAAGAGGGAGGCGTCCGGGAGGAGGAGCTTGGGGTCAAGGGAGTAGAAGCGGGCCTCGGCGACGAGGTCGTCGAGGTCGAAGGAGGCGCCGGCGGCGGAGGAGGGAAGGCGGCCGGAGCGGAGGAGGGAGAGGAGCGCGGCGAAGAGCTCCGGGTCGCGGTCGACGAAGGGGACGGCGGCGGCGCCGGAGGCGCAGGAGAGGGTGGAGAGGATGGAGTCGGGGCCGGCGAGGGAGAGGGTCTGGGCGGTGGTCTGGAAGATTTGGCCGCCGACGTTGAGGGTGACGACGTTGTTGCTGTTGGACTTGGAGGCCTTGGAAATGGAGATGGAGGCAGAGGAAGAGGAGGGGAATAGACTTGTGCTAACGGAAGGAGGCATTTTTTTTTCTTGAGTGTTCTGGTTTTGCTTCTTGGTGTTCTCCTCCTCTTCTTCTTCTTCTTCTTCTTCTTATGGTTTCTTTCTATTTGCTTTGTGGTGGTTAAGAAGCGTGGAACAATATATATCATGTGGAATTCTAGAAGGGTTGGCGGGGGGAGTCGTTACAAAGATTTGACAGTCAAATATGGATGGTTTGACTCGAATTTTTGGTATTGGCATTCGAATTGGTGGTGGACTTGAATTGGTATGCATTTTTCATTATAAGTAATCTCCATGTGATAGTGTAATTGGTGCATCCGATTATTAATTAGCGTGACCCTTCTAGAAGAACCATTTTAGTTGGTGAGAAATCTTGAGTGAGAAAAGAAATAATAAGGGCCATGAGGAGGAGATATATGCTATACATGCATGCATCGTAGAATAATATATGATGCACTGACAGCGAGTTTGTGTAAAATAATTTTCGATAAGAATCTCATATGCTGTAACAGTCAAGCATGTAACCCTTCGTGATATTAAATTAATCGAATTTGATAATAAATCAAGACTTCAATATATAATTAATGTGTATAATTAATATTATCGCGTGTTATTTTTTGGAAACTAGGATGATAAAAAAGATTTCTAATTATATTTTCCAGAATTGCTCTTATCCAATATTTTAAGTGTTCTCCTTTTTATCATTTTAAAATAAATTTTGAAATCTCAATTGTTTTCTCTTCGAAATAGTCAAATAGGGCAGACCCAAAAAAAATAGAAGAGGCTACAAAATTAGAGGAGTCAAAATATATAACAATAAGTTAAAAAAAATGAGAGGGATCAAGATTTAAATTCTAGATCTCTAAATATTAACTAAAATTATCTATTCATTATGCTAGTTAGATAATTTATTAGTATTTATTTATCTATTGATTATAATCAGTGACGGAGCCAGAATTTATTTGTAGTGGGTTCACTGAATAGTTAGTTTACCATATTTTATATTTTTGTTAGAGTTGTCTATTTTAAACTTTGCGTTCAGTTTTCTTCTAAAATATAAAGATTATGATAAATTCAAATGACATGAAGTTCTTATGATTATAATTATTATTAAATAAATAATTAAATTATTTTAGTATAATAAAATTAAGTTTTAATAATATTTATAATAAAATAGATAACCTAGATATTAATACATTGTGTCTCTACATCAATGAGAGAAAAAAGAACTTTATGATAGAAAGAAATTACAATGATAAGAAATAAGTTATAGACATAAAATATATAAAAGATATTAATATAACTAAGAAACTAGAAAACTCGATGGGCGAATGATCAAAACAGTTGTAAAAAGAATTAATGAAATAAAGTAATTATCTTTCAAATTATAGATATTAATAATATAAGAGCAAAGATAACTGTTAGGATACCTCGCGTGAGTGCATCGATAAATTATGACAAAAAAAGAAAAACTCAATTAATTATGTATATGATAGAAAATTATTATAAAAATAATAGGTTAAAAGCATGAAAAATTCATATCTTAAGTTAAAAATTTAAGGATAACGATTAAAGAAACTAAAAAATGAAGAAATATATGATTTTTCTTTCAAATTATGAATTAATAATATAAGAGTAAAGAGAATTTTATAGAGCAAGATGAAGTTTCATGATTAGAAAGAATTGAAAACAGAGTTAAAAAAATTAGTTTTGGTTTGATTATTAATTAAATCTTAAAATTGACTTCTATTGAAGTTAAAAAAATGACATAAAAAGATGAAAAAAAAATGATATTAAAAGGTAAAAAAAAAAGAAAGAAGCAACCGCTGAGTTTTGAACAATAGATGTCCAGAATTAATTGCCATACATGTTGAACCAACTCAGTAGAGAACATTTAGTGTCAACATTCATACTACTAGTTCCTTATACGAGTTCAGCCCATAATTATAACTACTAGTATATATGTATATATATTTTATATATCGAAAAATTATGAGAGATTAAGGTCCCTCGAAGTATATATGGGTCCGCCCAGTCTCGAAAGTAATTTTCTCTTTTTTTTTTTTCAAATATCTTTTGGATGAAAATTAAAATTAAATACCTTTATCCACAAATAAAATTGTGTGACGTTGTAATGTATTTAATCAATATCTTTGTAGCATAAAAAAATTAAAATGAATGGCCAAGAAGTGAGTAATTGATGTTGCATTGAGACCTCCGTCATTGCTTATTGTATGTAACAAAACAAACACGTGACTCTCCAAGAGGAAGCTAAAGTAGAAGCCACGAATACGGCACGCCCAAGAAATATGGTATGCTTTGGATACACGAAGAAACAAGGAACCATCAAGCAAAAAGCTACGACGAACACGACTTCCGCATGATACAACATATTTGAATGACCAAATAATTAATATCGTGCGTTCACGACCACTATAAGAGTCGTCATATATTTGAAGGCCAATAATTCCCTTTGGTGTTTCTGTTTCCGTTTCGGCATATACAACAATATAAAAAAGACAAAGTTACATGGGAGTTGTTGGTAGTTTTATTCAAGAAAATTTGGTCAGAAATCTCATTGGTCTACCACATGAAACATGCTACTTAAGGTCGATGCTTCTGAATATCAAAGGCAATAGGAAAAAAAATTAATCGAATTAAAATTTATTCATTAGAATATTTAAAATTTAATAATGATTTTTTAATTGATATAATAACTTTCAAAATTTCACCGACTAAGACTTCAGTGATTTTTTTTACGCACATATGAATAAGAGTGATAATGGATCAGATTGAACATAACTTCACTCGATTCAAAATTAATAATATTAGCTCGAGACAAAATAAAAAAGTTTCGAATTGATTGGGATCATCAAATTGAGCTATTCATTTTTTTTTATTTTAATATATATATATATTCAAGATCTTCTTATAAATAATAATATATTTTAAAAATATAATAAATAGAATGTTTATAAAAAATAAAATTAATGATAAAAACTTAAATTTATTAAATATAAGTAATTGTATATTAATTAATTTTCATATTAAAATTTTATTCGAACTGAATTTTAGATTAATGAGTTATCAAACATTCAACTCATTATTTAATTCAAAATTAATTAGATCGAGTTTGACCCGATTAAAAAATTATTGGCTCAAGTCAAGTTGACTAACTTGATCGGATCAGATAAAATAGAGGAGATGTTTAGTATTTCATCCTAACTTTATTGATTTAAAAATATTTTTTTGTGGTTTATGCAGAAGTGTAGGATCTGGATGGCACCAAGAGGGGAGAGGGGGGAGGGGGGGTGAATTGGTGTGTTAAAAATCTTACTCTCTTTTACTTAATCTATATGAGTTATCTTAGCGGAAGCTTGCATATGCAAATATAAACGAAACAGAGAGAAGAGAGTAAAGAGAAAACAAACAACACAAACAAACATCAAGTTTGTTGACTAGGTTCGGGCGAACTCCTAGCCTACGTCCTCGCTCCGGTCTTCTCCCACGAGATCTCCGGAGATCACTATTTCCTTCTTCAAGGGCGAAGGCTCTCTTACAACTTCTCCTTTCTTGCACGAGGACAAG
>LTAE01000558.1:61546-79006 GCA_001647135.1 Pontederia paniculata
CCGGTCAACCCCTGATCCCACTTCATATATTCTCCTCCATGCTTCTGCTCCTCTTCACATGTATTCTTCCTTTAATGTTGGTCAACCGCTTCATATGTTTAGGACGACCACTGCACACATGTAGTTCTTCTGATATATCTTCCGTGTGCACAGGTCGTCCATTCCTTCAGCTTTGGTCGACCTATCAATTACTGAACTTGACATATCCTGTTACAGAAATAAGCTCAACAAGTTCATCAGTACAGACTAAGTTCACTTACAAATTTGTGATCATCAAAACACTCTCGAGATCCTAGATTCAACAAGAAGTTCAATGAAATTTTAGATATTAGGTTATCGTAAAGAATGAGAATATGTATTAATTACCATAAAATTTCATTTCTTGATTACTAGGAATTGTAGCGCAAATATTGAAAAACTTCTTATTTTTATATGTTGAAAATAATACTTGTATACACCGTAAAACAATTCAACTTTTAGGGTTTGTTTGTATGACAGAATACAATCTTAGAATGATGACATTACGGAATCATATTTCTAGAAATCTAATATTGTCATATTTGGTTCAAGATCAAAATAATTCAGAATAAACTTGATCTTATAATTATATGAAAAAATAGAAGATTAAAGAATGATAATATTATGTGAGAGAAAGTGAAAAAGTAAGATATTAGAGGAGGAAAAAATAAACAAGAGAGAGAGAAATAGAAAGTTATGATCTTAAAAGAAAGATAAGGAAAATACTATAGAAGAGAGAAAGTAAGTATACTAGAAAAGATGAAAATTTGGAGGACAAAGGAAGTTATGAAATTAGATTATATGAGAGAAAAAAATATATATTTGAGGAGAGAGGAAGTATGATATTATAAAAGAGAAAAAATGATAAAATTGAAGAAAAAGAAAGTTATGATATTAGATTATATGAGAAAAAAATATTATAGGAGAGAGAAAGTAAGGTATTACTTGAGAGATAGAAATAAAAAGATATTAGAGGAGAGAGAAAGTGTGATATTATATATGAAAAAAATAAAAATAAAATAGAGGAGAGAATTTATGAGATTAGATTATAGGAGAGAGAAAGTGAAATATTATAGGGCAGAGAGTAATGTATTACATGAGAGAGAAAGTGAGATTCTATAAGAGAGAAATGTGATATTATATATGAGAAAACGAAAAAAATAGAGGAGAGAGAAAGTTATGAGATTAGATTATAGGAGAGAGAAAATGATATATTAATGAAAGAGAAAAAATGGAGGAGAGAGAAAATAAAGTTTATAGGGGACATAAAGTAAAGTATTACATGAGCGAAAAAATGAGATATCGGAGGAGAGAGAAAGTTATAAGATTAAATTATAGGAGAAAAAATAAAATATTATAAGAGAGAGAAAATGAGATATTATATAAGAAGAAATAAAAAATTGGAGAGAAAATGTGAAATATTATAGGAGAGAGAGAGAGAGAGAGTGAAATCTTATAAAAGAGAAAATTATGAAAATTGGATGAGAGAGAAAGTTATGAGATTATATTATATTAGTGAAAAAGTAAAATATTATAATAGAGAGAAAGTGAGATATTACATGAAAGAGAAAATGAGAAAAGTGAAAGAGAGAAAGTAAAAATATTATAAGAAGAGTTATTTTCATTTTCTTTTCTTTAACTATCACAAAATTTTAAATCTACACATAAATTATAAAATTGTGCAAAAATATATTTAAGTTTTTTTGGACTAATAAGCTTTATCCAATCGTTTAGTTATAAATTTACTCAAATTATTTTGATTTATTAAATTAGTAATTTACTCATCTCTTCTCTCATCTCTCTCTCCTCTCTCATGCGAGCGAGTAGTCACGGACGCTCGTGGAGAGGAGAAAGAGTGGGAAGAAAGAGAAGAGAGAGAAAAAGAGAGGAGAAAGAAAAAGAGCTAAAAGAGAGAAGAAGAGAGTAAATTAGTAATTTAATAAATTAAAATAATTTGAGTAAATTTAAATTAGATGATTGGATAGAATTGATCAATAAAAAAATATAAATTTATTTATATCCAATTTTATAATTTAGAGATAGATATAGAATTTTACGATAGTTCGAAGAGAAAAATAGAAATAACCCTATAGGAAAAATGAAGTATAATATTATAAAAGAGAAAAAAAATGAGAAAATTAGAGAAGAAAGAAAGTGAGTTATTGGAGTGAAAATTAAATATTGTATGATAAAGAAAATGATGAAATTAAAAAAATAAATTGGATGAGAAAGAAAATTATAATATATGAGAAAAATGAAGGGATAAATTATAGATTAGAAAATGTTGATATTAAAAGTGGAAGAAATTATAAATTATAATTATAATTAGTTTTTGTTTTAGATGAATTCATAGGATTCATATTTGACTAATTCGATGTCTGATAAAAATAAAATCTAATCAAGATTGACGTCTCTAAAATTAGTAACTAAATTTTTTAAGACTAATTAATAAATTCAAAACAACCCCTAAATTAAACTCGATTTAAAAAAAACATAAAACAAAAAAAAGTAGGAATCAGTTAAAAAATATTAATCAAATGCCCAAATTCGTCCGTTAATGTCGATGCGGCATGTGGGACAAAACTTCCACCAACCCCCAAAAGTATCCCCAATCCGTTGGCTGCGGTCGATGAAAAGAGACCTGGACATCAGAACTGAAGCCGTTCACCATTTCCCTCTGCTCTCTCTACAAGCCGATTCGAAGGATCTCGCAGTCGCAAATGGACGGGGATCTGTACGCTTTGGACTTCGACGGCGTCCTCTGCGACAGCTGCGGCGAGAGCTCCCGCTCCGCTCTCAAGGTCTCGCTCTTAGTTTCGTGTCCGCTTACTATTAGTCGTTTAATTGCTTGCGTTTTGATATCGAATTGTTGCATTTGTGGTCACTTGTTGGTGGTTTGATTTGTGGGTACCTGCAGGCGGCTAAGATTCGATGGCCGTCAATCTTCTACCAGGTGGATTCTGCCATGGAAGAATGGATCATAGATCAGATGTACATCGTGAGCTCCTTATTACAATTCTTCTTTCAGTTTGGCTCTCATTGATTGACTCAAACATTTAGTTCAGTTCAGGTGAAATCTGTGGAACTTGTTTCAGTTAGAATTATGGTTCTATTCTTGGTAAGGTGAACCTTAGAAAAAATCTTAATTCCATAGCTTAATGGTCGGTAGTTCCATTGAAGATCAGACAGTCGGTCGAGTTTTGAGATTGAGTACATGCAGTTAATTTGTTTATGTCTCCGATGACATCTAGAAAGCCTCTCCGACAGTTCATTCAGTTATTAATGTGTATGATCTTTGTATATTGTTTATTGTTTCTGATGGAAGGTTAATTAAGATAAGTAATCCTTCTTCTTTTTCGGTGTTAACTCCAGTATTCGGAATCTACTGGGAGCTCGATGCGAGAATATTAAAGATAAAACTCTTACAACAATTTCTGGGTTCTTTGTGACCTCTTTTTGAGGTTCAACCAACTAATCAGTTAAACCAACCGATGGTATTAGTATGAGTATGAGTATGACCTATTTGATATGCAGCTTAGGCACTTAGAATATGATACATAATGCACTCTTTTGATATGTAGTTTATGTCACAATCAAGGCCTTGATTAATTGACAGCTGCTGGATGCTGATCCAATGAATTATTTATACTTTATGAGACATTCCACGAAAGGCCACTCTGTTATGGAAATATCCAATGTTCGCAGAGGAGAACGAGTTGAAGCCATTTCAGGATATTCAAAATTGATAAAATTGAGGACCCATCATCAACTTTTATCCAGAAATTTCTAAACAAAGTTTACTTCCATAGTATTCTAGATACCAAAAGTCTTTTAGTAAAAAAATTTATCTAGAGTCTTCTTCATCTAGAAATTTTCTCTCATGGTTAAATTTGTGTTTGTAAATCAATAGCTTCCTTTGCAAGTCGTCAATTGACTACTACCTCGTGACTATAAATAGGTACCTTGGCATCCCCTTTCTGATCATCAAGTAAAGGAGTCCCAAAGTAACATAGGCCATCCCCCATTTTGATCATCAAGTGAAGGAGTCCCAACGTAGCATAGGCCATCCAAGTGAGAGTAAGAAACGAGCAATTGTGTGACTTGTGTTTCAAAAGTGTTGAGTGGTAGTGTGTATGCATAGTGAGTTTTTGTGTAGGTTTTCTAAAGTGTTGGCTAAGTGTCATTCAAAAGACAATTCCATTTGTTTAGCTAATTTCTCTACAAACGATATCATAGCAAGTTGGCCAGTGGGGAGATTCCGGCAATTTGAGATTTTGCAAGATTACGTTATGTGGGGATTTTCGGTTCAAGATTGTGCAAGAGAAGCCACGTGAAAGTTTTGTTGGAGCAAGTTGAAACGAGGATCGTTGAGGGAAAACTCTGCCAGTGCACAATCAAGAATTATGAAGCTTATTAGTTCGGGACTACGCTTACTTGAGTGACAACGAGATGTTCACCAAGTTATATGGCAATCCTCGGTAAGCGCCATGGAGAAACTTAATCACACTAATTATAATACTTGGAGTACTCGCGTGCATTGTTATTAAAGGGGCAAAATCTTTGGAGCATTATTGGCGAAAATGAAGCTACACCACCTACAAGTATTGAAGAATTAAAGAAATGAGAGTGCAAAGTTGTGAGAGCCATGCACGTGCTAGTTGCATAAGTGGAAGATGTATTTTTTTCAAAACATCAAAGATATAAAGACACGCAAGAAGGCCTAGGACACCTTAGCTACATTCTTCACGAAGAAGAATGATGCAAATTTGCAACGATTGGAGAACGATTTAATCTCCATAAGGCAAGGGGACATACTGATGAGTCAATACTTCACCAAAATCAAAACTATTTGTAATGAAATTGCCAAATTAGATCCCTCAAATGCAATTAGTGGAACAAGGATGCACAAAATCATTATTCATGTTCTGCATAAAAAATGCAATAATCTCGTCATTGCTATTAGAGGCTGGACTTAATAATCAACTTTGATAGAGTTGGAAAGCATCTTGGACAACGAAGAAGATCTAGATGTACAATTATCTAGATGCTCGATCAAAGATGAAGAGAAGGCTGAAGTGCAGCAATAATGGAGAAAGACAAAAAAGTACGTCGGCAAGGTTGGAACAAAATCGAACGAGGCAGAGGCACACGACAAGAGGGAGCTCATCGGAGTTCAAGTAAAGAAGAGCAAGGAGATATCAAATTAACATATGTGAGAACACAAGAGCAAGTTGCTGACGTTCTTGCTAAAAGGCTCAATAATATCAAGATTGAGAAATTTAGAAAACAACTTGGCATGACATCATGAGGAGCTATAAAGGAAGAAAGTTACTGTTGAAGGAGTGTTGAAGCCATCGTCAACTTTTATCTAGAAATTTCTAAACAAAGTTTACTTCCATATTATTCTAAATACCAAAGCCTTATGGTAAGAATTTTATCTAGAGTCTTCTTCATCTAGAAATTTTCTCTCAAGGTTAAACGTAAATCAATAGCTTCCTTTGCAAGCCATCAATTGGCTACTACCTTGTGCCTATAAATAGGTATCTTAGCATTCCATTTTGATCATCAAGTGAAGGAGTCCCAAAGTAGCATAGGCCATCCAAGTGAGAGTAAGAAGTGAGCAACTGTCTTACATGTTCAAGAATGTTGAGTAGTAGTGTGAGTGCATACTGTGTTCATGTAGGTGTTCTAAAGTGTTGGTTAAGTGTCATCCAAGAGAGTTGTACACACAAGTTATATTATAATACAGTTCCATTTGTTTAGCATGCATAATGGGAACCACCATATCTTTTATCTTCGTCTTAGGATAAGACCCTATCTCATTCTTGAATCCTCAGCCAAGTTCTATACTAATCCATATTTCAACAATCAAAGCCTTGCGATCATGAGTGTCTAAGCTTGAAACCAAATGGCAGAAGCAAAAACCAAATTTACATTCTTGAAATGCAAGCTCTTTTATGACCAAGGAAGGTCCATGTGAAAAGGGTTATTTGAATTTGCGAAACCATACTAAGGCTAGGTGTTTTATCCAATGAATACATGTATCATATTTATTTTTAGTTCAGTTGTTCACTTGTCCTACTACCTGCAAGATTTGGCAAACACCACAAACCTATATGTTAGCACAAACCCTCGGAAACCCTTTTCAGCGGTAATATGCCTACTAATGAAAATAGTTATCATTCCATTCATGATGATGTTCTATGTTGCTTGAAGTCTTAGGCTAGGCAAGTCTCTACTCAAAATAGAACTTTTCCGTTATCCTACTGATACCCATTCCTCATGTGCAGCTTCGCCCTGTGGTTGAAACAGGATATGAAAATTTGCTGCTTGTTAGGTTGTTGGTGGAGCTTCAAGTGCCTGCAATTCGGAAGTCATCGGTAATCTTATATTGCAAAACTATTGCAACAAACTTTATTGTTATAAATGCTTAATCATCATTGATCAACTATATCGGCAAATCACATGCTAAGTGTCTTTGTTTGATGTGCAAGGTTGCTGACGGGCTATCCACTGGGGCAATACTGGAAAACTGGCTGCAACTAAAGCCTACCATTATGAAAGAGTGGAATGAAGAGAGAGGTGCTCTAATAGATCTATTTGGAACAGTAAGGGATGAATGGATAGAGAATGACCTTTCTGGTTGGGTTGGTGCCAACAGGTATGACATGCTGAAGCCATTTAAGTTATCATGTGCCAAATATTTAATGTTGAAGAAGTTTTCCATTTTCCTTTTTAACCTTTCTTTTTTCCTAACTTTGAGTAACAATATTTAGTAGTTCAATTATCTATTTCAAAAACTTCACAGAACGGTATCCTAAGCCCCTAAATCACAAACTTTGTACTTGATCACTCAACTTAAAGATGTTTCATCACAAACACATCTTCTTCCATGAGGAATATCCATTGTCTTCTATGAGTATAATCAATGAATTCTGAGTGTACGTTTTAATAAAAGTAGTTCATGATAGATTGCTATGTAAAGTTTTCAGCATTATATATAAAAAGATCTCAAAACAAATCTGCAGATTTTACCCAGGAATAGCTGATGCTTTGAGATTTGCAAGCTCTCAACTTTACATTGTCACTACAAAGCAGGTATAATTCATTTATCACTGGAAAACTTTTTTCATGATTTTTTGTATGCATAACAACTGAACAAAATAAACCAATGATCTTAAGCATTAGTACTTCAGTTAACAGAAAACTATCATTTGACAATAATATATTCTTAATAATTAAATGACCACTTGAAAGACTGGTTCCTTTTGTTGAATGTTATTATAGTTTTCAGTTACTAACATAAACTTAACGCTCAAAATACAACAGTTCTTTTCTTGTATATTTCATGTTAATTTTCTTGGAATGTTTAATTGAACTAAATTTTATTGGTATAGAGCAGATTTGCTGATGCATTATTGCGAGAGTTGGCAGGAATAACCATCCCTTCCAACCGGATCTATGGTCTAGGATCTGGGTTTGTATAATGCAGTTTTGGCTTTTCCTTCACTTTTCAAGAAGATAACAAAAGAAGCCGCTGGTAATAAAATCTGTTTTTTGATTTTCAGGCCAAAAGTTGAAGTACTCAAGAAGCTTCAAGCTTTGCCAGAACATCAGGGCCTTACACTTCAGTCAGTTCCTTTGAAATAAATTTATATCGGTGTTAGGGCTTGAATTCTTTTGAAACCTAAAATGAACTCGCATAGCATCTTAATATATTTTTTTTACATATAATGCTCCCTTGCTAAGTTTATTTTACGAGTATTTAACTATTGAAATCAGTAAATATGGGTATCTCTTAGACATTTTCTTCTGCAACAGTAAAATCAAGTTCACCTTTTCCCTAAATCATAGTTGTCTTCAATATTTTGGAGATGCAATTTATGAGTTATCCAGATTAAATCATAGTTAGAAAAGGTCACATATGCATAGAAGGCAGAAAAACTTCTAACCAGAATTCACCCTAAAACATGTTTTTGGCTCTTCATTAACAACAGTACCATGTATGGTTGTGCTTGAATAATATCACATCTCTAATACTTGTGCTTGAATTTCAAATTTGAAGTTAATGATCTTTTAGTTTTTTGATCTCATAATACATATTTTAAATGAAACAGTGTGGCATTACTTATGTTGAAATTTAACAATTTAAAGACCCTTTGCTCATCTTTTTTCATGTTCCTCAGTAATTTGGGCCATTCATTTTCTGAAACTGTTTGCCTCTTGCCCAGTTTTGTGGAAGATCGACTAGCAACTTTGAAAAATGTTATCAAAGAGCCTGCGTTAGACAGATGGAACCTGTATCTTGGTAATACAGTCTCTCTGTGGCAATAATATGATGATATTTTATTGACTTAGTTTTCCTTTAGTATATTTAACTTGGATTTGCTTGGAGCAGGCAGGTGGGGTTACAATACGGAGAAAGAGAGGGTGGAAGCAGAAAGCATTCCAAGGATTCAGCTGTTGGACCTCTCTGACTTCAGCAAGAAACTTAAATAGTTTCTTTTTATCTTCAAATAAAATTTATGGGGCTAACTAAAGCTTCTCCTTATTTTTCATTTATCTCTCGGTGAATTATTATTCTTCATTTATATGCATAGAATTCAATTTATCTATATTATGCTGTAATCACGCATATCACGCCCAGTTCATGGAAATTAAACTACACTGAACCCCAAGTTTTGGGTCTTAGAAACTAAGCAAATAGGTTCCTTGAGTTGCTTTGAAACAAGCACAGAACTTAAGGCGATGGAAAAATCTTTGGACAAATTTATAGCATCCGTAGATGCATTTAATGCTTAGCTGCCTGTAAGTGAAGATTTTATGCACCATTCCTCAATTTCGTTGCCGTCGTTATTTCCTTCACGATGTTCTTATACGACAAGTCAGATGATGCCAAGATGCAATATATGCTTCACAGGTCTCATTGTGCATCTCATTATTGTGAATAACTCACTGTTGTGGGCACAAGAAAAGATGAAAAGTGAATCGTTTAAGGGTCTCCAAGGCATGTGTGTACCACAAAGCCCCAGAGTAGGTGATGATTTGATTGCTTCAGTTAAGTAACGGCATTGTACAAAAAGGTAGAGCAAAGTCCCGGTGCAAAGTATGTCTCTTTGCCCATAATTACCATTGTACTATGTTCTGACAAAGTTGGCCTACATTTTTTACAGTATTAAACGATGAACTCTAATGATTAATGTGCCCTCGGGAACGCATGCCAAACGTGTCACTGAAGGCCGCATGTTCCGATCTAGGGATTTAAGTTCCACGATTTTCACAGAAATATTTCATCTCGACTTCTACATTTATTTATTTATTTGTAGTATTTTCTGAATCGGTTATATTAATTCTGTAATATTTAAATAGCATTTTTTAATTTTTGTTTTCAAATAAATATTTTAATATTTAAAATAAGAGTAAAATATGTGTGTAATGCTATATGTTACTGTGCAATTAATTTTTATTCATATTTATATATAAATATATTAGTGTATATTTATGGTCATAAAATTGATAATACTGCACATTCTTCGTTCTTCTAATATATATATATATATATATAAAATTTATGTTACAGTGCGAGTCATTTTTATTTATATTTATATATAAATATATTAATGCAAATTTATGCTCATAAAAGCACATTTTTTGTTCTTTTAGTAATATATATATATATATATATATATCGAAACTGTGAGAATTTAGATCTTCGTAGAGATTTAGGCCCTATTTGATTATATCTATAATAAAGTTGAACTACAAATTTTTAATTCAAAAATTACTCTAATTATCTTAATTCAATAAAAATAAGACAAATCCAAGTTGAAAAGAATTATTTACTTTCTATTTTTTACTTCTTCCATCGTTAATATTAATGTTGTGCGGCCCACTTTTGATCTTATTTCTCAATCAAATTGGCCCTTCAGAGTTCACGAGAACGATATGACATACGAGGAACAACGATTCGAGATGTCGTAGGACGAAAAATACATCCTCATTCCGAATCCATTCGGTGCCATTGCTACTCCCATTGCTTGCAGAAAGGTAACTCATTGCACCGCTAGAACGATCTCTTCTTCTCAATTTGACCTCATTGCAAAACCTTTTTTTCCTCTTACTATATTTTCCAATACTTATTTGCAAAACTACTGACCTGTTTATTTATGTATGGTATGAGCTTCGATCAATCGCTTGATTTACTTTTAGTTTATCTATGATATTTATGTATTTATTTACTTAGTTTATTTTTTTCATAATGTTAACGAGAAAAAAAAGAGGAACAAAAACGTGATGGAGTAATTCATCTCTAAATTTGAGTATTAAAATATTTCGAATTCGAATTTTATTAATAATATTTATGTACTTTTACGTTTAATCTTTCTTTGTTTTGTCTCATGTGATGGACTTGCTTATGTAATTGAAAAAAAAAATGAAAAAAGAGAAAAGGTTTAAACCTACTGTACTTGTTTCGAATTAGATAAACAAATGACATTCTTCGTACTGAAATGAATAATAGAAAAAAAAAGGTCGCACTCGCCGAGCATCACGCGATCCCTGACGCAAACTGCAATCAATGAGCAGCTTCTCTTCGTTTGCCGACATCGACCTTCATAATTGGGCACCGCCCGCCCCGCTCAATAAGATACGGATGAACTATAATAATAATAAGATGCACAATTAAATTTGCACAACACTTATCAAATACTAATGCTTGCACTATGTTTAATTGATTTTTGGGTTTAAATTTTGGATTAGCTTTAAGAATATATATATATATATATATATATATATATATATTATGAATTTAAATTTTTAAAACTATTGATAATATTTAAAATTAAAATTTGATGTTCTTCGTATTAAAAGATTAATTTTTTTTATTCATATGTTGAACTTTGAATTATTATACATAAAAATATTAATATATGAAAAAAACGTGTATTATATTTATATAAAAAATATTGATATTTTTTGTATAAATGAATAATGATCAAATTATTTATACAGAAAATATTATTATTTCTTGATGTATAATACACATTACACTAACATTATGTTACACATTCATCTTCTTGATATATATTTATTGATTAAATTTTTTAAAATTATTGACATCTAATTTCACAAGACCTGTTTTATTTAGTTATTCTATTATTATTTTGAAAACAATTTTGTTTTTGTTTTTTGGGTAAAATAAAATGCAAAAGACCATTTTACCCATGTTTCTTGGTTAATTTTGATTGCAATACGATATTTTCCATTCCAAAATGTCCACTCTACCCGCATCTTATTTTTTCATTATTTTAAGGTCATGGCCATTCCAAATTTTATTTTAAAATTCACTTTTTTCTATAATATTTGGTAAACACTTTTTTCAAATTAAGTAATATTAAATTACGTGTCGACCTCCTGGTAAGCCGAGCTCTCGTGCTCATGTTATGTCAGGCCAAATGCTCTTTAGTTAAGCACAATTCAGTTCGTCTTTGCAAGAGAACTAGTAATTTTGAAGGTCACCGTCATTATAAAAAAAATTGAGACTAAATATAATATATCTTTAAAATTATAAAAATTAAATATATTGGCTTAAAATTTAAATTGTTAGTATTATATCTAATTTAATATGATACAAGAGAAAATATTCTGAATTCAAATTTTGACTCGTATTAAAAAAGATTTTAGTTATTTACGTATTGAATTTTGAGTTATATTAAAATTAATTTAAAATTTTAATTATTAATAGCATATTTAATTTAATAAATAATTGATTAATCATAAGATGTGCATCCTTTTTATTAATTAGAGGTGCTTCTATTGTCTTTTCTTCTAAGGATTTTAGATGAGTTACATATACATATGAACTGCCAGACAACCCAGAAACTAATCGACTTTTTTGCCTCTCTCATTCAACATGCTGACCACTAGTTACATTTATAATAATCTCCTAACTATCATTGGCCATTTAAAATGTTGCTTAAGACAATAAAACTTGCTGACCGTTTTAGTACAGAAAAAAATGCTGCTCGTTAATGGAGTTGACTCCCTTGAATTTGAGTGGAAGGATTAATTAGTAATACATTAATTTGGAGGGAAGTATTCTTTGAGGCGGCCTTTGGTTCGGGGTTATCCACAAGAATATCTAGTTATTCAATTAAAAAATGCTAAACAGAGTTAGAATAGGAATATATTTATTTGTTGAGGCGCACAATTTTCAAGTCATGTTTATAACTATTGATTGTCTTAGGGGTCCATGGGTCGGGTTTGACCCGACCCCATTTTAAATTCGACCCGACCTGATTGATTTTATTCGAGTTGGGTTAGATCGGATTGATGACAAATTAATCATTGAATTTGATCCAACCCGATTTTCATTGAATCGGATCAGATCATCGATTTATTCTATTATTTTTTTTTAATTTTTAATTAATTATTTATAATATTTAACACTAATTATATTTTAAAAAATAAAGAAACATATTTTTCAAATGTTTGTAATAATTTTAAAGAATATAAAGTATATATTTTAATTTAAAATAATATAATTTTTTTATAAAAAATAAATTGGTTTAAATTTAATAAAAAATATAAAAGTTCAGGTCATCGGGTTGGATCAGATTGATCGGGTTCGAAAAATTAAAATCCGTACCCGACCCATTAGTGATTGAATTATGATAGGATCGGTGCAGGTCTGACTCGACCAACGATTCGATCCGATTTAATTAAAATTTGATCAGTTTAAATCATCGCGTTCATCGGATCGATCCGATCTGAATGAACACCCCTAAATTGTCTCTTGGGTAATCGAATTCCTCCAATTTGAAGAAATATATGATATTCCTTCTTCAAGTTAAACAACATTTTTTTGCCATGTAAAATTAAAACATAAGTAATAATGTAAAATTAAATTGGTTCTTCGTAGGTAATATTTTTAAAAGATTTAAGTTATAACTGTAATTTACCAACTTAGTAATCATTAATATTTTATTATACAAAGTAAACGTTGTTAACCATTATAATAATCAACTGAGTATTAGTATTCAGTTTAAAAAATATAGTGTACTAAAATATATTAACTTGCATACTATTAATTATATTTAATGAAAATGGTAATATTAATAATTTTGCTTATAGAACTAATTACTAATATTTTAGATTAATTATTAGTGCTTTTAAAATAGGCCAGAATTTATTAATGATTATAATTAAAGTAGTAATTGCATATTTTTAATATAAAACAAGATAGTTTTATTAATATATTGTAAAATGGTAAAATGGTCGTATACTAATAATATATTTTTCTAATTAAAAGGATATCATTCATTCAAGTTAATTAGTTTAGGATATTCCTGATACAAAAAAGGAAGGAGGCCTTGAGGAGGCTGCTCCTCGTACAAAATATCCGAAACATTTATTCGAGCAAAGTTGGCGAGATAGTTTACTGCTTTGTTAGCCGAGCAAGGTACATGTCTGAGGATATAGTTTTCAAAAGAATGTATCACTAGCTTAATGTCTAGGAGTAATTTTTTGATTTTCCAAGGAGGAGAACCATGCAGCTGGATATATTGAGTCAAAAGCAATGAGTCAGTCTCGATGAAAAGATTGTTGATTCCCAGCTGCTTGCATCTAAGAAGTACCTGGTACAAGCCCCATGCTTCAGATTCCACCACTGTCCCAAAGGTTTTGTGTAGAGCCCCTGTAGCAAGAAGTTTACAGTTAGGTAATCTGATAAGATAATCTACTCCCCCTGTTTCCATAGGATTAGTAAATGACCCATCTGAGTTTAGTTTAACCCAGTTTGGAGGTGAGGGCTTCCATTGAACCATAGAATGGTTTATGAGGATCCCTCAGGTGAGTGGATATTTCGTTCATATTCATTAAGGGAAGCCAAGACTCTATCCCACACTGCTACAATGGAGGTATGTTTAGAACTGAAGTAGAGATCATTTCGTTGGTTCCAGATACCCCAAAGGCAGAAAGCAAAGAGGACTAGAAAGGATTTCTTAGAGTGGCCTGAAAAGTTATGTGCTTCCAGCAACCAGTCTCCTGTAGGCCATGAATTTTGGTAAACAAAATTGATATGAAGGGTTTGGTGAAACTTGTTCCATAAAGAGCAGCTGACATGACAATAAAAAAATAAGTGGGACACAGACTCAATTTGTAGACCACAAAGGGTGCAGGTAGGGTTGATTGAGGGATCAAATTGTAGGAGTTTATCTTTGGTGGGTAGCCTTGAGTGTAACAATTTTCACAGGAAGAGATGTATTTTATGGGGGACCGGGATATTCCAAAGAGGTTTCCATCCATACCAACTAGAGCAAGGTGGTGAGAGAGTCGGCACAATAATGAAATTATAAACTGATTTAGCATGAGCAACACCTTGGAGATTTAGCCCCCATATCCACTTATCATCACAGGGAAAGGAGGGAAGATGAATATTAAGAATAGCATATGTTAAACAATCCTGAAATAAAGATCTAAAAGAAGAGTGTTCCAATCATGTCCAAGCATAAGATCATTTACTTGAAGAGAGAACAAATTAGGAACATACATATTAACAAAGGTGGACTTAAGAGATAGAGGCATGTAAAATAGCCAGGGGGTCATGCATGACAGAGGTGTGGTGACCATCTCCAATATGTTTTATGATTCCAGCTTTAATATTCTCTATGGCAGTTAAAATGATTCTCCAAGACCAGGCTGCATTTTTTATAGAATTTGAGCAGGACCAAGGGTGAGGGTGCCATATTTGTTGGAGACTAATTGGACCCAGAGGTCCTGTTTCCCATTTAACACATCTAAAATTCTTTTAGCCAGTAATGAGGTTCTAATACATGCTAGGTTCTTGATGCCCAAACTCCCCATGTACTTAGGTAATTGGATGGTGGACCAACTTATTAGGTGGAAAGCCCTTTTTGAACCCTCAGTGGACTAAAAAAAAGACCTAGACAATTTTTCACGTGATTCAATGGTCACACTGGAAATATGCATTGAGCTCATGGAGTAGATTGGAATGGTATTTAAAACTGATTTGATCAAAGTGGACCTCCCAGCTTGAGTTAAAGTTTTTTATTTTCATCCAGAAAGTCTGGTGGAAAAATTGTTCATGATAAAACCTAGTTGCTTAGCATTTAAAAATTTATAAGAGATTGGAATTCCAAGATATGTGAAGGGAAATTTACCTATTGCCATATTAAGCTGAAGTCTGATTTTTTCCTTCCTTTGTCTATTGAATTTTAGGGGCAAGAATACTTTAGATTTTGTAAGATTTATTTGTTGGTTTGCGAGGTGATCATATAATTTAAAGATGGTTATAAGTGACTTGCAATTTTTCACAATGGCAACCAGATAAATGAGTATATAATCAGCAAAAAGTAGGTGGGTCAAGGAGAAGTTGTTTAATTTGAAAGGTCTGATGGAAGCTTCTATTTCAGCTTGTCTCATAAGAGATGAGAAAGTTTGAGACACTCTTATAAATAGGTAAGGAGATAGAGGATCCCCTTGTCTAATCCCACAATGACTATTAAAAGTTTGAGAGTGCTCCCCCATTTATACAACGTGTAAATATGGGTGAAATGCATGAGTGGATCCAGGCAATGAATTTGTGTGGGAAATTCATAAGGGTCATGCTATTAATTATGGCTTTCCAAGAGACCCTATCAAAAGCTTTGGCCATACCAATTTTTATAAGCATGTGTTTGGTTCTACCTTTATGTAGGGAGTGAGCTAATTCCTAGGCCATAAGGATATTATTTCGAATTGACCTTCCTGGTATATAAGCAGATTGCATAGGATCAATAAGTTCATCAAGTAGGGGTTTAATTTTTTTGGCCAGTAGCTTAGCTATTACTCTATAGAGGAGATTGCATAAAGCAATAGGCCTATAGTCTGTGACAAGGTTGGATCTTTGCTTCTTGGGGATGAAGATAAGTGAGGTATTAGACCATCCTTGTGGAAGTAAACATGACTCAAAGAATGAGAGGATTTCCTGTATGATATCATGTCCCACGATCTCCCAGTATTGTTTGTAAAATTCCATTGTGAAACCATCAGGCCCAGGAATTTTACCTGGGCCCATGGACCAGACACATTTTTTAATCTCCTCAGAGGTGAAAGGTGCTATGAGAGAAAGGTGCCAAGAAGAGGCCAGAGTTGGGAGGGTAGGCCAGTGCTCAAGATCAATTGAGGGTCTAGTGTCAGACTGCCAGAGTTTCTCATAATGTGAGGCAAACACCTCTTTTATCTTTGTTGGATCATTAATTGTCCCGCCTTGCTGATAAGAGATACTATTGATTCTATTTGCCCTATGTCTCATAATGGGAGTGAGATGAAAGAATTTTGTGTTTTTGTCTCCATCTTTTAACCAGTTTATTCTAGATTTTCTCCACCATTTGAGGCTAATCTGTCTTAATAGAGCAGCATGAAGGTTGTACATGGCTCTAGGTTTACCTATTTCTTCAATTGACATCCTTAAGTTCAAGTGACTGAATGGTTTGTTTTGCTGCCTTAAGCATATTCTCCAGTATGCTTAATGAGTGATGGTTCCAATAAAGGATTATTTTCTTTATGGTATCTAAAGCTTGGGTGGTGATGATTTGACCTGCTTTTGACTTATGAGAATTCCACGCATCCTGCACTATTTCTTTGGGTTCACTATATTCAAACCAAAAATGTTCATATCTAAATAATTTTGGTTTTCCTCTAGTGCTTGAGTTTGTATCCATGAGGATGGGGGCATGATCTGATGCAGATCTATCTAGGGTAGATAAGGAAATATTAGGGAATCTAAGCAGCTAGTGTTGATTAACTAGAGATCTATCTAGTATGCAGAGGATTCTAGCAAGCCCCTTCCTATTATTACACCAGGTGTACATGATACCTGAAATTTGTAAATCTACCAGACCTTGATTTGAGATTAGATCTCTAAGGTTTTTAATTGATTTCATAATTTTGAATTGAGAACCCCCTTTTTTATCAGATGGGTCAGTGATAGAGTTCAAATCTCCTATAATCATCCAGGGTAGATCATCTAGATTTAAGTTTTTAATGGCATTCCATAACATGATTCTTTCAGTGGGTATGGTACTAGCATAAATACAAGACAGAAGGAAGGAAAAGTTACCCAGGGTGATAGCCGCATGTAAAACCTGATTATCAGAGTGGATCGATATTACCTTAATCTCGCTAATTTGCCAAGCTATAACTATACCCCCTGAGGCACCTGTGCCTTCATGAAGAATAATTCTCCAATTCCTCCATAGTCTTTTGAGGGCTTTGGTTGTGTTTGCGACTGTAGCATGAGTTTCCACTAGGACAATAATGTATGGTAGGTGAGCGGCATTGAGATCCGAGGCCGATTTAAAATTTTGCTTCTAAAGATCTCTCGACAGTTCCAAGCTAGAATCTTCATAGATTTGAATGGGTTGTAGAATCTGGATGACACCA